>JAZHYW010009608.1:0-57746 GCA_037355805.1 Ixodes ricinus
CTCGCAGCTTCTTCTGAATGCAGAAAAAACAAATTAAAGTTCTTGTAAACCGGGAACTTTTTTTTTGTATCTGAGACAGGCGTCACTTCGTAAATTTACCGGTTAAATGCAGATATATGTACACTTTATAGCCTGTTTACTGATATCCGCAGTTTATTTAATATTTGTGTTGCTTCAATAAATTTCAAACGTCACGTATTAATTCGAAGAACGCATTGCACGGATGAGCAGAACAGTACAACCAAAGCTACGGCAGTCAGGTCGGTCTGCCATTGGAAGTCATAAAAGTCCGATCCCCTCAAAATTTACAAATTTCTAGTACAATAAATGTAATCACATCTACTGCGGTTAAGAAACAATGAAAGGATATAAAAGACGTATATAGGCCATTGAATTACTCCAATCATGATATCGTTATTTTGCGCTTTCTCACAGTACATATAAAATAAAATAACTTTCATAGGGAACTCTTTATCTTCGCAAATGAGTGTGCGCCGGTGAAACACTTATGTCTCGTTAATGTAAACACCTCCGTTGCCCCAGAAAATTGTCGCATAATGAGAAATGTTCATAATAAGGAGACAAAAGTGCATGTATTTTCCCGATTCGTCTACGAAGATGGTGTCCATATAACAGGGTATTCATATTAACAGGGTTCAAATAAACGAGATATGACTCCATAAGCACTGTACTGGCCTGCGGTTGTGTAATCACTACTTCGTCGTTCGTCGTAAGGAACTTGAATCGAAAATCGCAATGAACTGCCTACGCCTCTCATCTACAGATTGAACCAGCGTTGCCATGTCTCAAAGGCGGACCGATATCTCCTTGTCGAAGCATTTATTTCCTTATTTGCTTTTTGATTCAACACAGCAATCTAAAAAAAAAGAAAACTTGGTAAATAATTTTGTTGCGGCGTTTTATTTCCTTCCCGTGGTGCCATAGTGAAGTGCGAATAACTACGTGGGATTTTTTTTCGAGCAATGGACGGTCGTTTCCCAATCCGTGAAATATGACCTAAGATGTCGACATATGCAAAGTCGTTTCGTCGTGCCGCCCTGGAATGTTTCGCATTTATTGCGATTTCTTTTCATTTTCTATGCTATTTTTTGTCACAAAAGAAAGCGTATAACTATAAATATAGTGTGCAAACGTTGGTTGCTTGCTGTATGAATAAGATCGAAAAAGAAAACTGAATGAAAGAGGAAGTAAATCTAGATGAAATAAAACTCCATCTCCTGCCCGCTATGAACGCCCAATGAAGATCCAAACTTCATTATTTTCGGAGAACGAATATACCTCCAGCTACAAAACCGACAACTGTATCGTAATCTGATAAAGCAGTCTTCATAAGGGTAGCGATTTCATCACTGAGCTTTATCTTGTCATCATAAGATAATCGGACATGGGGCAGAGCTGGGTGTTTGATCAACGAATGCTACGTTTGTCCGTTATATCCATCCTTGCGCCGGAGACGCGCGTAAAGTATCAAACTTTATTTATCTGAAGCAGCTTGCATGAGGTGTTAGCAGAATTAGTACCGACATTTTTAAATAAATGTGTCCTACAAGCTGTGGTCGAGCAACCTTTATGTCACCTTTACGTTCACTGTCACCTTTATGTTTGATGTACGCATCGTGAATTTTGATTAATCTGTTACTACAGTCATGTTTAGTTTATACGAACAACTCCGTACCCCAAAAAAGTTATACATAGAAAATTTCATTTCAAATCCTGCAGGAAATATGGGTCATGCCTCACAAACGTTTGAAGAAATTATATATGTTGCGCATATTTCTCACATAGACGAAACTGAAAACCGTGTTAGCATAATATTTTTAGTTCTCATCTGTTTGGTTTCATGATGACCAAAGTCGGATTTTGACATTTTGCCGGCCATCACAGGTCGCGTACCTGGGAGCTTCACCATACTCCTTTCGCGCAAAAAAAGGGACTCTTTACATGATTTTTTGAGACTACATTAAATGCCCAAAGTTCTCATGAAAACTATTTTTTTTAAATTTATTCCTGTAAAACGTTTGGAGCGTGGCCCATTTGACGATAATTTAGCAGGTTGTGATCATCGCCACTTTTCTTAAATTCAATTTGATGACATAAAGTATAGATATAATGGCACCTTAAAAAATAAATATTCAAAAAATGCCATATTGTTACATACTAAAACTTATCTTGGCGAAAAACGCCTTTTGGAACAAGCGGACACTTTAAAACTTCAAAGTTTAACATATATTTTCTTAAGAGGCATTTTTACAGGTGTTTGTTTTGTTTTGTTTGAAGAGCCCTCGGAATGGTCTAAAACATCCAATAAAAATGAAACGTATTATTTGATGTGGACTTAAAATCCGGACATTCAAAAATTCGATATACAGGGTGTCACAAAAAAAATTTACAGGGTTGTTTTTACCGCAAAAATTAACTAGACATCGCCGAACGCTCATTCTTCTCCGCCCAAAGGTAGCGCTAGAGGTCACAACCAGATGCCAAAGTTTCAGCCCGATCCGATACCTTAATCAAATATTATAAGTGATTTTCTGAAAATTTCAATGGGAAAATGGCGGCCGACGGAGTTTTCGAATACATGGGGCTCTGTGGCACCAGAAACCGAAAACGAGCAAAAATGGGCTCCATCTTGCCATTGAGATTTTCAGAAAATTACTTAAAACTTTTGAATAAGGTATCGGATCTCGCTGAAACTTTGGCATCTGGTTGTGACCTCTAGCGCTACCTTTGGGCGGAGATGAGCGTTCGGTAATGCCTAGTTTATTTTTGTGGTGAAAAAAACCCTGTAATTTATTTTTGTGACACCCTGCATTTGAAGTTTCATTTTTGGATGCAAAGCTAGCTCGTAGCTAATTATTTCTGCCAGATTTTTAAATTATTTCGGTACTTGCTCTTAGTGTTGTTTGGCTCTATATAACAAATTATTAGGCACGTTACGTTTAATTTATGAATGTTTTCAACAAACGTCCAGCTTGTTCGCTTAGAAACAAAAATCACAAGTGAAAAACATTTTTTCTAAATTGAGAAAGAAAAAATTAAGAGTTTATAAATATTGCTCTTTGAATGTTTTATCCGAGATTGTGTGGATATCCGAGACATTACTGATGCGCCAAGACGCCTAGCGCGAAATTTAGCCCACTTCCAACTGCCGCTTCGCCACACATGCAAAGCTTATTACTAAGCTGGGCTCGTTTAACCCATTATATCCTCGTTCGCTTTAAAAAAAATGTTTAGGCCGTAGGGAACTGCAGTGTTCCCTAAACTTAACGCTGTTATAAGATGGCCTGTTTTGGTTACTTTTTGTGTTATTCCTGGACCTACCGGGCCGACTACGTGGTGTCGTTTTGCTCCCCGATAACAGATTTAGCTTTGAGTAGCGGGCGATAAACAGTGTTGTACGGAATGGCGTTCCAAGGAACGGCGTCTCTCGAACGCGTTCCTTTTAGGAGGAAGGAAGGAACGCCGCCGTTCCATTTTGCATCGGTGGAACTGGAACGAGAACGCGTTACATTTTTACTGAAACGGAAGAAGGAGCGGCGTTCCTTTTTTTCGTCCGGTGGGGGACTTTTTATTTTATTTCTAAGAGGGAAATTCTAAAAGAATGTATAAAAACAATATTATTGCGAGGAGCAGGGTCTCGCTAACGTTTTTGTTACTTATCTTAGGGTTTATAGTGTGGGGTTCTCGCTTGGTAACAGTCGGACGCAGGAGAGCTAGTGGACAGTGATTCTTTTTGCTGTGCCCAAGACTGCGGTACCAAAAGCAACACTTTTAGTCGACGGAAAATACACGGAAAGAGGGACGTCCCAAACTCAGCTACTTTCTTTTGCTTCCACGAATCCTTGTACATCCAGTAATCTAAAACCAACTACAGCCACAACTGAACTTCCACAAAGAGATCTACAGTTACAACAAAAGAACAGGTTACCAGATATCGAATGCACCCTTGTAACCCGAACATCGGTCACTTGAAAGATACAAAAAACTAACCTGTATTGCCTCTTGCCTTGTCCCCAACCTTCAAACTGAGCAACGAACCCAACCATCAAGAATAACGACTGGTAGTTTTCAAGACTCACCTTTCAAAGCCGTAACCTCTTCTTCACTTGCTCGTCTTGTGGACAGCAAAATCGAGAGGCAACTGTAGCTAAGTTCAAAAAGGAACTTTGTTAGGTGGAAACGTGTGAGGTTGTTGTAAAAGGATCGTGCAGTTTGGGGTAGCGGTACATTTGGCTCGTCTGAATCGACCACCACAAACATCAATATGGTTAAAAGCTGACATTGCTAAAGGTGAATATATCAACACATGAAACCTTGTTTCCGCTTGTTTTCTTCCCATGGTGCCCTAATCTGGCGGTGAGAAATTTGGCGACCGGGATTGGCCGACGCCGCACTTGACTTTGGTGCCTGCCAATCACAGTCGCCCGATTTCTAGCTGACTTTTTAGCCAAGTGTACAGATTAGGGCCCTGGTGTCCTTGCATCACGACATTTAAATTCGTATGACGTCATTTAATATAATAAATTAAAAAAAACTTCGTTTAATTTAATTAAAAATGGTAATCATCAAAATACAAATGTAACGTGTATGTAACGATACGTTACATTTTTAAACATTAACGGGATGAGTTCCTTTTCATAAATGAAACTTGTAACGGTAACGCGTTCCAAACATTAGAAGAAACGAGGAACGAGCATTCGTTTCTTTTTTGAGGAACGCGTACAACACTAGCAATAAATCAATATTTGGATAACCGAGTGGTGGTGTTAAGTTTGAAAAGTAGCGTACATACGATTACATTAAAAAACTAATAACGCAATTTCACAAGAACTTTTATTACACCCACAAAGCGGCGTTAAATTAGCAAGTCGTTTTCACATAAAATTGAGGGACCATCCTTATGTCGAACGTTGGTCCACAAGTCGCCTAACGAATGTTATTAACAGGACTAAGAGCTTTATGCTCCATTTTTGTCCGTTGCAGCAGTGGTGGGCCAGATGAACTGCATACGGTTCGTGTACCATATATGATATATATCATGGTTGCGTCGCCGCAATATAACAGATATTTCGTCGACATCGGCAGAATCAAAATGGTGCAGGCACAATTTTCCCGATACAACGGAAAAATCGGCAATACCCGCACGACTTTCCCGACCCGAGGCGAATATCGCCCCAATATTGTGTGCTGCCTGGGCGAGCATCTGAATCAAGTCATCACCACGTCTAGTTAAGTTCTGTCGATCGGTTGTGAAAGGAGGCTGATGCTTGATTGGTCTTAATGCGGAGCGCAAGTTGGTCTTCTTCTTCTGCAAGGGTTCTCGTGACGACAGAAGGCCGAGCTCTGATTGGTTCTGAATAAAGGATAATAGGTAGACCTCACGACAGCTTGCTTTGAGGTCTATCCACTTTCCTTCGAATCAAAGCCAATCAGAGCTCGGCTTCTTTCTGACGTCACAGCAACTCGTCCGCAAGAAGCAGACGACTTGCTCTCCGGATTTGCCGCGACACGTACCTGGCACTCCCGACATGCCATCACACCACATATGACTGACTATATCCAAGTCATTAAACAGGAATGGATTGCTGCAAGTTTTGTCAAGAACATTTGGGGATGCTACTTATGGACGAAAGCTCTCATCAAGGGCGGATTTCTCAATGCTATGCTAAACAAATAGTGAAGCATCGATTGTAATGTCGTAACCCGCGTTAACTACGCTTTTCGGTCATATCAAAGGTTCTCGTGAACTTGCGTTACCTCATATTTTACGTAATCGTTGGTGCTTCTCCTCTGTTTATGCAAGCTTTCTTTAAAAAAATAAACGATTATCAGAAGGTTTATATTAGCCTACTTCTTACAAGGTTTAGTTCGCGTGGACAAGCGAAAGTTGGAAAATGCTGGAATTTCGTCCTAGGGATGTCGGCATATCGGAAATATTTTGTTTAACTTAATTATTCTATCATTCCGGAAATAAGCTTTTGGAGGTAAGTATCTATAAACCTTTATTCTCAAGAGATAGGAATCTGTTTAACTGTGATTTCGAGTTTTCTGAAGTTCGTCAGTTGGGCATGCAAAAAAAAAGCTTCTTGTATGGAACATAAGATCCCTTCTACGCATCGGCCTTACTTTATTTAACTGTGTGTTAAGTCAAAGCCAGCGATTACTCTGACAAGAGGCCAAGAATTAATATTATTATGCATGCAAATGACGACGACCAAGCTTCGCATTTTAAGATAAAACTTGACACATTTCGTTTATTGTTTTCTTATGAACGGATACCGTATGAACCGACACCGTGGACGAAAAGGCGAAACTATTTAAAAATGGCCTCTTTCGTAAAACTGATGTTGAATATTGTACTTTTAGAGTTTACTCTCGTATTCAGTGGCGTTTATCACCACGACAACTCTTTTTGATTATTACGATAGTTTACTTGCTGAATAGGTATATAATTCATTTCGTAAGATTGATTGCGACAAAAGTTATCATCGAAGCCTGGTTAAATATTCACAAAGGGTCCAGGTTATGGATTCGTTAGGAAAATTAATAAAAACACCAATATCTTCTATGAATATCTTGCTTGTTCAACGTAAAGTAAGAAGCCACGTAAAAAACAATTTGTTGTGCGGAAGATATCTGAGCCTGGTTAAGCTCCCAAATGCGCGACCCGTGACGATCGCCTAACCCCAAAATCCGACTTTGGTCCTTTAGAAAGCCAAAATATGAAAAGAAAAGAAGTATGACACAAAAGCGGTTTTCAGTTTCATGCTTGTGAAGAATTTTCACAGCATATATATTTTGTTAAGTTGTTCTTGAGATATGACCCCTTGTTCCTGGACGACTTGAAATAAAATCGCTCACATAATACGAGTCCTTTATGATAACTAGATAAAAGACATGTGTTTAGCCATTCCTCCCCTCCCACACGCACACCTACACACACTCAAATCTTGTCTCTATAGCGAGTTGGTCATATTAACCAGAGTTGACTCTAGCGGCAAATTTATGCGTTTTTACATGTTACTTCGTCCTGTTTTACAACAAAATAAGTCACGCTGTTCTCACTGAGAAAGCAAGAACAGTAGGGCTTATTATATTCATGCGCTGCCTGATTACTTCTTCGGTGTTGATAAAGAGCAACGCCGCAATCTGATTGACTCGGAATGATATTGCGAAATGTGCGACAAGGCAGCGGCAGCGGCGGTGCGGCTCCCAAAAAAGTAATTTGGCGTGCTCATCATTTGCATTCGCGCGCCCTATTTAGGTGTCTCACGCTCCTTATAACATGTGAATCATATAAAAGTGCATAGATCCTCAAACTTTGGCATACAATCCCACTCGAGAATTAACAAGTGCAATGCGATAAAATACCCTAGTCTTGAATTTCCGGCCAAACAGATCAAATAGCTTTTGTAGTCGATTCGAAAGCGTCCACTAATATTAATTTGATGAAATGTTTCCATCACAAATAAGAGCAACTATATAAACAAGTCGATGTAAATATTACCTTTGGAGCTGAAGCTGTGTATTTGTTTATAGGAGACTTCGTGGGAGTATTCTTTATTTCTTGAGATTCACCTTGAAGGTGCGTACAGCTATCAGATCTGCGATACCGTTTTGTTATAGGTGATACGGCGCTGTACGCAAGCGCTGCACATTTTTGCTTGACAGGAACTTGGCAAACGCTTCTGATGTAAAGTAAGCACCGTTGTCACTCACGAGCTTTTTGGGTATACCAAACAGGTTGGAAATCTTGCGTAGTGCTGTGATTGTGGATTCTGTCTCGCGTGATGTATAGTGATTGCCTCTGATCACTTGGAGTGCGTATCAACTGCAACCAAAATCATGGCGCCCTTTACTGAACCCGTGAAATCCAGATGAACACGTGATCAGTTCCCATGAGTCACGAGGCCAGTTAACACGAAATCTTCGCCGGTGGCATCAACCTTACTTGTACACAAGTGTGAAAATTACTAGCCAGATATTCGATCTCACTGTCAAGTCCAGGCCACCACATGATCGCACATTCGACCGATTTTATCGCTGAGGTCCCTTGATGTGTCTCGTAAAGTGGTTGCAGTATCTGGTATCACGCATCCTCAAGAACGACGATTCTGTGGCCCCACGGTCATCTCCAGCCTCCTTGAAGAATACGCTTGCATACGTGAATCAGATGCTTTTTTCTCCGGCGGCCAACCTTGGAGTATGTAGGACTTTACAGTTCTAAGGACTTCAACGATCTGTGCAGCCAGTAAACGCAGCACTTTTCACGAAAGATGTGGGTCGTCGAACTGTATACAGCGAAGGAACATACTGCTGGCAGCTCATTGGGCGCTTCCTCATTAGTCTCTATTGGAAGTCGATTGAGTGTGTCAGTGTTCTGGTTGTCAGACCCAAGCTTGTATTTGTTCGCATAGTTGCAGGCTCCTAGAGGTAAAGACCAGCGCTGGATCCGAGCTGCGGACATGGCTGGTGTTGGGCGGATCTCACGGAACAGTTCAACTAAGGGCTTGTAATCTGTCACCCAAAGTAAAGATCGCCCAACCAGATAGTAGCAAAGCTTCGACACTCCGAAGACAAACGTCAATGCGTCACGCTCGAGTTGAGAATAGTTTTTCTCGGACTTCGACAATCTCCGAGATCAGATTCCAATTGGTTCGTTCGGAGCTTGCAACGCGATGCGACACGCGCCATTCCGTACGGCGATGCGTCGCACTCCAGGCGTAGCGGCTTGGTGAGATCGAAGCGCGCGAGCACGAAGTCGCAGGGCCTGCTTCGACTTTTCGAACGACTCCTGCTGCTCTGCTCCAATCCACATATCCAGCAAAGATCTTTGAGTAGAAGGTCAGAGCGGAACGAGCAAAGTAGCCATGTTCGGAAGATATACTTCGTGTCTCCTTCAGTCCAGATGGAGCCAATGCTACGAGCTAATGAAAGCGATCAGACAGGGCACCATCATTGTATTTGTCATGTTTCTGTACGTCTTCTTTCATCAAAGAACCAATCATAAACAAAAAAGGCACAGAGATTTTTGCTTTGACGCTGCTTGATTGGTTTCATTTGCTCGTATCGTCGGCTGCGTCTGTACTTAAGCTGCACTGCAGTGTAGAAGGTGATAAGACCGATGTACGAACGTAGTTCGCTTACGTTCTTGGGACTTCGAACTTTGATCAGTGTATTCGGGTTCTTCTCAAAAGGCTGCAGTCTGCTGCTAATATTGTGTCCCAGAAAACAAATTTCCAGCATCTAGAAGGGGCATTACTCCTTCCATAACTTGACGCCTTTTCCCGGTAACACTGGAAAGTCACTTTAAAGGGTAACTGCAAAAAAAGTGAATTTTTAAACAGCCTAATTGGGGCAAGCATGTCACAAAAACATTTTTCCGCCCAAAACAAAAATATTTACAGCAATATTTATTGCGCGAGACTGATTTCAGTTTGCGGGTATTTCGTCCGTTTTAAATCGCGCGCCACAAAGTTGGTATTATACGTCACGTAGTGGCTGCTATACGTCACGGAGTGACGTATAACAGCCAGTCCGCGCGCGTTGAAGGAGCGGGAGTTTCAAATGTGGAGAAGTTGTGACTCCGACTAAATTACGTCCTGTGGCGTAAATATTGCTAAAAGAAATTTGTCTTTTCGCGGAAGATTTGTTTTGGGACATGCTTGTCCCAATTCGGCTGTTTAAAGAAACACTTTTTTTTCTTTGCAGTTACCCTTTAACTCTACTTCCGCCATCTTCCTTTTGTTTGAAACCATCACGTCAACCAAATAAACTTGAAAGCCTGGCATGCTTCTTCAGCATAGTCTCCATGGTACGCTGAAAAATGGCCGGTGCAGAAGACACCCCAAACCCCCGACATTTGCAACAAAACAGTCCCCGATGGGTCTTTTGTGTTCTCTTCCCCTTACCCTTTTCGTGCAGGAAAAGTTTACTGTAAGCGTCGTGAAGATCTGGCGTGTTGTACAAGTCTCCCTCGTTGAGATCTGCGAATTGGTCGTCAATCACATGTAGCAAGTACTGCTCTGTCACGCGTGCTGCGTTCACGTTGAGCCTGTAATCGCCGTTAATCCTGACTCATCTGTCCTTGTTGCCGTTTCCTCAAAGTAGGACTCTCCTCGGACTATGTACGTAGTCAACTTAGCTTTTCTTTCGTCGAACTGTGGTACATTGTACGTCATCGCACCAGTCTTACAGTCGCATTCGTTCGCTCAAGGGCTGATTCTATCCTCGTAATCAATCATGAAACCCAATATTTCTTTGATAGAGCCATTATATTCTGTCCTTGAGAGTTGCGGTTTAGGAGCCAATGTTGTTCGGCAAACTCAGCGCTGAAATGTCTCAATGAGGTAGATAGTTGATCGAGTTAATAGTTGTACGTGTTGTTCTACGCGCTGTTTTCCCTGGTCATGTTTCACTGTCTCGCGCGTCAGTCACGAGACTCTTCTTTGTAGTCAACGTCGGTGTGTTTGAACGTTATTAGATTAGCTCCATTACAGAGCCGCTCATAGACGCTGCTTGCACAAGCAGCGCCCCCCCCCCTCTACACCAACGGCTCGCCTCCCTTCGTTCAACGCACCAGACGGCTGCTATGGTAACTTCCATTTATTCCAAGGAATACGTACACGTTTTGATGCAGCGCCCAGATGACGCTCCACCGTAGTTTAGTGAATACACAGTTTGTAAACGAAAATCTGGATGGGGCTTTAAACGACGGGAGGCGGACTGAAGTGAGAGAGAGGGGAGGATGTACCCGCCTGTCCGTGAGCTTCGCAACTGATGTAACCTAGTAACGTTGCTGTTTTGCATGACGAAGACACACGGGAGAAAAATATTTCAGGGTGTTTCGAAAAGTAGACAAATTTGATATTGCGAAAACTACGCATTTCAACAAAATAACGCTTGTGTCGTTTTAGTCCTAGGCAAGAGAATATTTAGAAAAATTAATAAAGTTCGGGATAATTAGGTTGTTTATTATTTTCCCATAATTAATATTTTTGAATATTGAGTTTAAGGGCATGGTTTTATCTGGAAACTTGCTAAGCATCATCCAAAAACACTAAATAAAAAAATAGGTGCAATAGAAGGCACGCGATGCATTTTACAGCTTTCCGAAGAACAGCCAAACTTCGACGCGATTTTAAGTTTCGGTTTCATCTCCGACCGCATATTTTCTTGCAAACGGTCCCGCTCCTCGCGGCGAATGAACGCAACTGAACGCTGATGATACGACCACCTCTCCTTTCTCTTGAAGCGGCAAAAATAAACGCTGCACTCTTTGAATGAAAGTAACTCACAGGAATTAGCTTTGATTCTTGGTAACATCATCACCGAACGAAGGATGCATAGTCAAAAAAAAAAAGTGCTGTCGCTCAAGGCTTTATTTTTTGACACATATTTTTCGGCGTTTTTGTTTGGATTGTTTTAGCGGGGTAAAAAGCCGGGCGTTAGATGTGCGTACGCATTCACTGAAGATTTCGAACTTATGCCATTTCTTTTTTTAGGCCTCCGATTATGTTTTTGTCCTCATAAGGCTAGATTTGAATTAGTTTGGGCTCAACAGTTTTCGGAGGTTTTTAAATATGTGGCATTCTTCTAACGGTCAAGTACATGAAAACAGCATAGCTGTCGCAACGCCCTTTTCGACAAAGTACCCAGGCCGATATCCGAGCTAGTCTACAATTTATCTCAAAACACCAGACTTTACGAGGCCAAGGCACATTTCGTTTTTGGTGAGATGCAAACTCGGAACCGTACAACCGTTATCACGTAAGTTCAAAAAAAAAAAAAAAGAAAAAAAAAACTTTGAAAGGCATTTTTTACGATAATTTACAGCATGAATAATTGTTTATTTTTTGTGCATGATTTATAAAATGTAACCAAACGTGTGCTATTGACACGTTTGCACCACGAGTAAAGACAATAAAAACAGACATCGGCTTGTACGCTCATCTAACATGTTGTTCCAGACTTGCGTACTCTTAAAATGGCTAATTACACACACAGTGGCGTTAAAACACTTGACATTGAGGCGCATAACAGCATGGGCCCGTCTGTGTATTTCTTCTACTGCATGTAATGTTCGCAGAGATCTCCTTCTGCGGCGATATACCACTGATTCCTCCTAAAAACGCTGGAGGTGGCTCTGCAGAGCACACATCATTGAAATTTTACGGCAGACATCACACATTTTTTCTTTCAGCGCTTCCTGCGTGGTTCTCTCCGTCACATAAAAACAATCCTTAATGTTCCACCATAAAAAAAAAATCAAGGGGTGTTAGGTTAGGCGATTGAGCCGGCCATGGCCCGGGCCCACTGCGTCCGATTCACTTTCCTGGGAAATTGGCATCCAACCAGGCTTGCGCCTGGCTATAGGCGTGTGGCGGAGCATCATCGTGCTGAAACAATCGTCGAGCTCCCTCTGCTAGAGGGTGCCCGTTTTGAACGTCGTCAACTGGTTTTTGTAGGATTGCTTCTGAGGTGACGCTTTCCAGGTAAGGGTCTAATGAGGTCTAATGAGGACACCTCTTCTCATGCCACACCACACGTTAAAAGACCACTGATACTGTTTTTGTTTTGTTTTGCTCCCAGTACCCTGTGAGGACCTCTACTGCTCCAGTAATTCGCATTGTGGAAATCTACTTGTGCGTTTCTTGAAAAGTGTACTTCGTCTGTCCACAGAGTGTTTTTGATAGTCTGGTTCCTCCTCCACCTGATCTAAAATCCAATTAGAGTAATCCAGATAGTTTTGTATGTCTTGCGGCTTCAGAGCTTGTTGCAGCTGTGCGTGGTAAGGGTTCTGACCATCTCGGTTTAGAGTCCTCCACATGCTTGACGCTGAACTTCCAGACTCACCACTGATTTGTCGCACACTGGCATGAGAGTTGTGGGATACATGGGCCAGGATATCCACTTGGGAGTTCGTGCATGAAGTTGCAACACCACTTCGCGATCTGCGAAAGCTTTCGTGGCCTCGCACTGTCCTGATGTTTCTAAAATAGTTGTACCGCTTGGATTTTGGCCTGGAGAAGAGAGCTGCGTCTCTTGCCCTGTTTCCGTTTGCACTACCTCAAGCATACACCATGTCTGCCCTTTTTTGTTAGAAACTGACCCTATAGACACTAAGAAGCCTCCCAAGGTGTTGAGCCACACCTGGCCGAAAAGTCGCCTTATGAGGACTCACACATAATTGGAAGCTTAACAAAACATAAATGGCATGTGTTCAAAATCTTCCGTGAATGCGAGCGAACATCTAACGCTCGTCTTTTTCAACGCGCTAAGACAATCAAAACAAAAACGCCAAGAAACAATCGAATCCGAAAGTGCTATACAGCTGAAGCTAAGTGACACAGCAGTTTCTGTGTCGATCCATCCTTCGCACGGCGGAAGTGATAGCAAAAATCAGTGACCACATTCCTGCAATTCACTGTTTTTCAAATAGCGTGCTTAGCGTTTCATTTCGCCTCACCCGTCTTTTTTCTTTCCTTCAAGAGGAGAGAGGTGAATGAGTCGGCCAGCGTTCAGTTGCGTTAATTCGCCGCGAGGAGCGGGGCCGTCTGCAGCAAAAAAATGTGCTAGGAGATGAAACCCAAACTTAAAATCGCGCTGAAATTGTGCTGTTTTTCACAAAGCTGTAGAATGCAGCTCGTGCTTTCTATCGTACTCCAATTTTTTTTTATTTTGTGTTGTTTGATGATGTTCAGCCAGTTTCCAAATAAACTCATGCCCTTAAACTCAATATTTAAAAAATACGCGAAATATTTAGCAACAAATTTTTCCCGACCTTTCATACTTTTCCTAAATATACCCCAGGCCTAGGACTAAAGCGAAACAAGACTTTTTTTTTCTTCTTGCGATGCGTAGTTTTCGCAATAACGAATTGGTCCACCGTTCGTTAAACACCCTGTATATAAAATGCAGCATCCACACTGGGAGCTGAGCAAACAAATGTGGAAATCATAATTCACGAAGACACTCGAATAGAATTGTGATCGCTCTTAGCAGCCGCCGGGTCCGCGAACCTTCGGGTTACTCAGATACATTTGGCTTCCCCGCTCATAAGAATGCGGAGCTCCGTGCACATGCCGGTCGGCACGGCGGAAAAGACGCTTAATTTCTCCCGCGAAAACGACCACTCTACCGTCTTAATATGGCGCTGAAGACGCGTTTGCAGTAGCAGCTCAGCTTGCGTCTTTCCAAAGGACCGCGGGAAAGGCTTAAAGGAAGCTAGATATAAAGACCTCTTATGTAGTCAGCGTACTTTCATGGTTCTCGACCGAAGTCCTAGTCGAGTCTTCCAACGTGAAGACAGGGTTTAGCTCTTCTTCGGAACACCACCTGTTAAAAGCGGCCATCCGCTCACACTATTCAAACCAGTTTTCAGCGTCCTCTTCAGAAACCTTATGAAAGGAGTATGAATACCGTGTGTGTTGCAGAAAAAGCGGCAATTATATTGAGCCTTCCAAAAAGGCGTTCGCCACAAAATTCCTCCTGCACTTATCGGTAAGGGGTACGTGCTCCTTGGGAAGACTGCTGTTGACGGCTTCTGAGGTGCAATGGTGGGACGTCGATGTTACTCCGTCGGTAACGGCTGGCATCATGGCTTCTCGCAGGAGTCCGGGCAACATTTAAACCATGTCCCTGGACCAGATGTCACATTGGTGAAGGCGACGACGCATGTTACGTGAATAAAACGGTTAATAAGAAAACCCTTTCACAATGCGAACGAAATAGACACTGGTAGAATGGACGTGTAAACTGGGTGTTCGGCGAGCTCAATAATATGGCAAAGCTCGACACGCAGCTTCTTTATACCCAACGATGGTCGAGTATAAAACTTCCTTCTATCACCGTGGCGGTCGAGATAGAATGCGTACAAGCTAGCTTGCACGAATATTTCATACTAGTTGTTTCAGATGAGATTCTCAAAAATTCCTACCAACAAGGTGGTTGAGAACAAAACAAAAAGCTCTTTTGGGGAGCAAACTGCCAACAACAGGGCACGTCCGAGAGTGGAAAACATATGACTTAGCTTAATTATTATTCAAAAATTCCCAATTAACTCTTTAATTAGTAAAACTATACAGATGTCTTCAATCAGAAACTTGATGAGCGTGATTTTAAACCCTTAATTTAGACTATCCTAGGAAGACTTAAAACACGTGTGCAGCGTGATAGTCTGCTGAAGTTACCACTTGTGCAGCAGGCACAAGGCAGGCGATGCGAAAAAGCGCAAGATAAGAATATCATCCTAGTTGACGGATTTAGGTGTTTTTGATGGCGCCTTGGCAAGTTTATCATTGGAATCATATCTTTATTTTTACTAATAAAACGTTAAATAGAAAATATTTTATACAGATTTAGTTAACTATTATGTTAATGTTTGCTGCAATCCCTAACAGCCGCTGTGGCTGACAGTTTGTTCCCGAAAGCAATTTTTTTTTATTTGTTACGACCGCCCCATCAATACGTAGTTTTAAAATTCTTCGCTGAAACATCCGGTGGTTTGACTCTGAGGAACAAAATAAAGATTAGTAAACAAGCGACAATCTTTTCCCAGTTTGGAATTACTGCAGAAAAAAAGGCACCGAATTTGGGTTGCTGGAGATTGCATCAAATGCGGCAACAGGAAATAGAGCATATTTGATGTGAACCGCCTCTCGCGAGGATCGGAAAAAATGCCGACCGGAACCGGATGGCAAGTTTCGCCTTCGCAAGCGATTGGTATTCAGCTCTCAAGTTCTTTCAAGACTGAATAGAAAAGAAGAGCACAAGCAAGAAACACGCAAGGTCCCCATATACTGAAAGGTAGCGCACACCATTGTCTCCGCAGGGGAAGGGTAATTTCTCCTCGCCCATGCCTCCTCCGCCTAGAACTTTATTTTCCCTTGAATCGTTTGTACCACCCCGACGGGAAAAGATCTCCTGAGAGACGAAGACAACGGCTCCACCGGATTGGTAGACAAAAGTTCGAGTGCAACTGAAGGAGATGAGTGTATTTGATGGGTAATTAAATGCGCGAGGCGCGTAAATAGCACACGTCCCATATTCCTTCGTACACACACGCACAGTTGCGGGTAGCATTCGATGTTTATAAAATGTGTAAAGACTGAACTCCATGGGACGAATATGCTGCGAATAACCGACGAATTTTGCCCGGCGGCTTTTGCTCTGCGCGTGGAATCAACACAGTGGCTGCTACGTCGCGCGCTAAGCGAGCGTGCCATCGGGCGGCGTTCGCCAGTTATTCGTCACATAATTCGTTCCATGGAGTTCAGCCTTAAGAAGTAAAGCTGCTGGTTTTGCAAAACGATCGGTATTACTGAAACAATACCGAGAAGTCCTGGGTCTGCACGATTTGTGGTGTCTTTTATTCGCCTAACTCGAGTGATGCCGAGTCTGCAAATGGACTTCGTTCAAGATACTATTAGCCCTTTTTTGTTTGGCAACAAACTCACTTGCGCCATCTATTGGGTAGTTTCCGCCCACTTCCGGTTCGCGTAAAATTTCAAATTTTTCACTCGTCATTCTTTTATCATGAGTGAATTCAGACAGTCAGTGCTATAAGTGGCCATTTCCGGAAGATAGCGTATATATTTGATTTCGCAAATACAGTGCAATGCATTTATAATGATAACGAGAAAACCCCAAAATTCAATTGTTATAACCAATCATCGTTGTATCTGGACTACAAACTGGTCGTTTCTAGTCCAGAAACTCTAGAAGCTGATCGTTATAAGCGGTACATCGTTATATGTAGTATCATTATAAGTGGATTGCACTGTACTGCGAAACCGCCCGTCTAGTTCAGAACCGGAAGTGGTTGGGGCATATTTGCACACTGGCGGCACCACGTTTGTCACGCGAGAATAAACCAATAGACGCTTCGCAGCAGCTGTGCATTGGTGCCACCGTTACAGATCTTCAGTTTTTGTTTCCCCTAAATGCGTTTACTTCACTTCATCGTTACCACAGCAGGGAAAATAATTGCTATTTTCCATTCTACTGTTCTCTTCTCCCCAGCAGTGACCGCAATGGGGGCTGTAATCGCCTATCGCTGTAAGCGTCTATGCTCCAACTCATGAGTTACGTGCAGCGGAGGCGAAATCAAAGGCTCAAGCCGCGTGGCTTTCGGATTTGCTTTTCTTTCACGAGCACTCGCGGAAAGCTAATCTGAAAGGCATGTTTTCCGCGCCTTTGCCTTTGCACTTGCTGAACACAACTCCTCAGATAGAGTATTAGAAAGTGATTGGTAAAGCGTACGCTAAGGATTGCGGGCCTTGCGGGCGCGTGCTCAGTTCATGTTCAAAGTAGAGTGCCTTCATGTGCGCTTCGCATAGAGTGATGCCAACTGCCTGTTTCCCTTTCCCACACCATCTTCCACCGCCATTTTGTTCCTCATTGTTTCCCCGTGCGCCGCAAAGTGGCCTTTGTGTCCATCGGTCCTCCCATTTCCATGAGGAAAATGCTAATCCTCCCTCCGTGGGTTCCACAACGCTGCTCCGAACTTGTGAGATAAGGTGCTTGTTTCCGGGAGGGTTATAAGCCCCACGGATTATCGCCGAGAACCAAAATGGCTGCTGGTTTGTCGGCGAGTGGTATTACAAAGGGGGGCATCACCCTAGCAAAGCGCACATGAAGGCTCCCTAGTTCAAAGCGACTGCTCGAGCTCTCGCGCAGTCCTTGCCCACGATGCATTAAAACTATTTTTACCCGCATAAATAGGTGCATTATATCGTGTGCCTGCTCCCATTCCTTGCTACAATAAACTGCTAAACGCAATATAGTTGTACAACGCATGTCGATGTCCCAAAATACTCGGGACCACATTGGCATTTTTTTAAATCGTCTGCATTCAGCGGAATGGATGAGAGCGTCGCCATCTTAATGCTGGCAAGCGTCGTTGGTACCGAAGCACGGTGGAGGCATCGGAGACATTCGTACGGGCTGTGTGCGATGTCGCGGCCGCTGTGTTTTCCGTCTTCCGATGATGGAATGTGGACGAACTGTCTAAACAACCTACCGCAATTGCCTGACGAAACTCTCGTAGGCCTGTGCACGCTGGCGACAACCTCGTCATAGCAGCGGAGCAAGTCCTACGCCTTCGCTGTGGAAGCTTACACACTGCAGGTACGGTTTGAACGCGATCGCGCGGTTCTGTCACGGGAGTTGGTCGATCTATCTTCTCTCGGCAACCGAGGGCCCACGGCACACAACCATCTCGTTAAGCTGGGGCGGAAAACAACAAAGAAACAGCGACACGCTCTCCTCGCCCAGCTTAAGCCTTCCGAGTTGGTCTCACGACCGTCGGCCTGTGCGATCGTATCCAAATCCCTCGTGCCACCGAAATTACGTAGTAGTAGTTTGCATGTGTGGAACACGAAGTACTTAATAATTCTTATCATTCCCCACAAGACTTTGCGAGTGTACCTGCTTTGACAAGAGCGGGGGCTAGTCTGTCGAATACACCTAACTCAGTCGCGAGGTCGCCCAGCACGGAGAAAACAACAACCATTTTGTGTGGCCTTACATTGCAGTAACAGCCGCTACTCCGCCTGCATGTTCATCCAAATATGCAGACTCCAGGTCAACGTGCAAGCACAACGCCCCGCGCGCCGTTAAGGACAATTCATCAGCGTGCGTGCGAACACTTGTCCCGGCGGTCGAGCAGTATGAAGCGACCGAACGCACCGCTTCTTCAGCACTTTCCGTCTGCTTGGTTTACTGCTAAGAAAGCAAAACTTCGTGCGACATACATTGTTTCGATTGCTGTAAGTGATACCGTGTTGTTTGCACAACGCCATGCAGCAGTACACAGACACTTTGCCGGCAATGAACGGAATGGTCGCGTACGCACGCAGTCCCGACCGGCTCTGCTTCTCGCCAAGAATAAAATGGCGGGCGAGCATCGTTTGGCGTTCACCAACCAGATGGCGCAGCTAATTTTGCATAAGCTCTATTGGAGAAAGCACACACGAGCGGCTCCAGCTTCGCTTGCGTTATTACATTTGCCGATTGAGACGTCTTCTCGTGCTTTAGAACTGCAATAAAGGTGCACAAACGCTAGTTTCTTCACGTTTAAAACAGGATTGTCTTCATGTTAAAAAAAGAAAAAGAAAAATCTCTAGGGCCGTATGCAATAGCAAACAAGTACGGCTTGACGCGCATTAGCGCGCGCGTACGCGCCTTGTGGTCTTCGCACGAAAATGTCTGCCGGGGGAGTGGCGCAGTAGGAGAGTGAGGAGAATTGCCCAGGATGGAAAGGAGGAAAATCTGGGAAGGGAGGAATTGCGCTATATTTCAGTATATAGGGCCCATAGAAACACGCTGTAAAAACAACAAGAAAACAAGAGGCGATTTCAGACCGAAGAACCATTAACGGGCAAGTCCGGTCAATATTTTCAAATTTGGGATTACAACAGTTTTCAGGTTAGTCAGTGTCCCTGAATTACAGGGTATACATATTTTTTTTTCGCGTTGTGTGTAGTTTTATATATATCACGGCTAAAATTTTTATTTCAGACGTCTACGGCAAAACCGAAACTATCCGCTCGAAAAAGATGGCAACATGGATTATCAGCAGCACGGCCGCAAAGTTATGTCACCATGGCGCCCCGGTACGCGGTACAACGTGCGGAATCAACTGCACCACCACCGCGAAGTGACGTCACGGGAGTGCTGCAGTACGCGTCGCCCACCGCTGCTTGACTAAAAGCTAACCCGCTTGCCACCCACTAAAGAGCAGATAGTCGCAAGGTCGTAATATTTTGGATGTAATCATATTTCATTCATCTAAAGCCATACCGGTCATTTATTTTCTTTATTTTGAGTGCCCCACAAACAAATCTAGGCATGTTTAGTGCTGTACTGAAAAACATCACAACCAATAAAACCTTTCAGGAATAAGTGTGGCCACTTTGATCACTACCATCATCATCTGGCTAATGGCAGACTTCTGTTTTTTGATGGCGGCCTTCTGTTTACCGTAAAAATGGTGGCCTTCTGTTTACTGATGAAGAAACATGTTAATGCTTCTAAGCTGAGGCTTCAATGCCTATACATTTGAGACGTTAGCATGTTGCGGAGCTGAAACTGAATGCAAGAGCTGCGTAAAAGTGTTCATTTCTGTAACTCGGGCCCAGTCAATCTGTTAGTAGCCCAGAATCCACTTAAAAGCCCCTTGATGATAGAGAACTTCATCAAGGCATCTATCTGGGTTGGCGCTTCGTTCTGAATGGCTGCATCTTTGTGGCCATCGACACTGAAAGAGATGATCAAGAAAGAACTGTACAGTGAAGATCACATTGTTGTTTGCCGTTCACTTGCTAAAGTGATGGTGCCCGATAAAACACTGCAGCCTACAGGTTCGTTGCCGCCATTAGTACGGTAAAAGGTAAACCGCCATTTCAGCCACCAGATGCCACTGATGGCGCAAAACAAAGGTCTACGTATCAGGATGAAAGAAATCACCAATGCTCTCGAAAGTTTTCTTCGGGTCCCAAAATATCAGTATCAAGATTACCTGAGCTAGAATCAAATTTATTAAAAACCAGTTGCAAACGAGTGTTGGAGTCACTTTTGTACAAAGAAAGGGATAAAATAATGGGTTGACACATGACCAGTTAAGTGGCGCCAGTGAGTCCGGAAAACCATTTGCAACCTTGTACAAGAACATAAAATGCGGAAATATTCATCTAGTACACTTATATTTTAAGCCGATCAGAGTATAAATGTTATTGTAATCATAAAACCAACTGGTTTGTACATAACGATCATAAAACCCACTTATAAATTTTCTTTGGATACGCTCAATAGTGGATTATTTGTTCACTCCAATGGAGTTCCACAAGACTAAGGTAAACTCGATGCGGCCTCGTACAAGGCATCGAAATAACATGAGAAAACATAATGGGTTCCTAAAGTTTGAAGATATACGCATTATGACACCTAAAACGCATAAAGACGAATTGACAACATGGGTAACTTGTTGATTAAAATAAATATCGGTATCTACATAAACATCCAAGTCTCGAATCAGATACACACCATTGATAACTGCAGTATTTAACGTGTAACAGAATTGCATAATGTGCCGTTTTCTACTTAGAGAAATTACTTTTGATTTTTTATTTGTTCAGAACTACACCATTAGACACACTTAAAAATATAATACACATCCCGTTGAACACATACACAGTCTTATACAGTATTTGTGAACCGAAATAATTTGATGTCATCAGAAAATCTAAGCATTTTGAGTACATAATGCACAGAATAATTTCATTAACAAAAAAATATCGGAGAGGGCCAATATTGCTGCTTGGAGGACACGTGAAGTTGCTAAGAAAGGGTGCGTTATGCTACCAGACACACGCGCCGAATTCTCGCGTTTAGACAAGTAGCTGTTAAACAAGTTGCAATACCTGGTACACAAACCATAGTGTTTAACTTTGCCGAGAGGAGGCGGTAATCCAGTTTGTCAAACGAATTCGTCATGTCAAAATAGGCATCTGTTTTTTTCACAGATATGTACAATTGGCACAACGTTATGCAGAAAGGAAGACAAATTCGTCTCTCCCGAACGACCTCTCAATAATTTTTGCTGTTGAGGTACACTTTTTTTGGCAAGAATACACGGATAGACGATTATGTGATATAATTTCCGAAACTTTGGGCAGTGAGCAGAGTAATGACGCAGGTCGAGAGCTATTTAACTTACTTCGGTCACCGGACCTAAGCACGGTATAACAGCAGAACGTTCCCACATTGATGGAAATACACGGGATTCAAGTGACAAATTGAAAATGGGTTGCAAAACGGGACAAATAACTACAGCGCAACCCTTCACAATAAAGCATGTAATCCCATCTATACCATCTGATAATCTGGGCTTTAGATTTTTATGGCATTCATAACTTCAAATTTAGTTATCGGAATGCAAGACAAGAAGTCGCCACATCCATCGATCGCCCCTGTCAAGCATGAGCAGTGCTGTAGGCGTTACCGAAAAAAGGAACAAAATGCGTTACTCGTTACCGACCTACGTTACGTCAAAATAGGGAGTTTTAGGGAACCATTTTTGCACGTCCGAAACGGTACGATGGGCCCTCCAGTACGCACTGCGCATATGCAAGTCTTCTATGGCAGCGCATGCGCACTGCGTACCGTAGGGCCGATCGTAACGTATCGGAGTGCGAAGTAGCTGTCAAACGCTAACGTTACCGATAAAAAGTAATGCACGTTACTTCTGCGTTAATTTTTTTTTAAATATGAATTAACCAGGGACTTAAACCGTAACCGTAACCGAAACCTAAAACCGCTTAGGAACGAAATGTTTCCAGTAACCGCAACCGAAACGAAACCGTTATTTGAAACGTATGAAAACCGTAATCGCAACCATAACCGTAAATTATTTACCGGTACCCGATATTAACCGATATTAACCGAAAAATAAAAATATTAATTTTTCTCAAGACTGACCTCGAGGAGGGACCTCGAAATGTCGTGGCCGGTTGACAGAGTTACCGTCAGCGAGTGGTGCATCTGGTAAAACATTTCCGCTCAATCTAAGAGTAAGATTACTTAGTTGGGAATCAGTGGTATAGCCATGGAGTTATTAGAATTATAAAAAAACTCTGGGTGGAGCTTATTGTGAAAAGTCCCCATTCTAAATCTGCCATACTCCTACAATCGCTACATGTATTCAGTAAGTGCCGCCTTCAGGGTGTTACCTAATAAGTTAGAATTCAGAGATGCCCGTCCAACTCAGTTCTTTCAAAAGCACCGATGTTCCTGACCTGCACTATCCAGTATGAAAAAACGAGGTAAATTGACCATCATGCGGATCGGGCGGAAAACAAAGCTGATATTTATTTGGTCTGAAAGGTGTCGCAAGTGACAATTTTGGAACAGTACAGAAAGAAAAAAACTCAGAGCGCTTGTCCGTCGTACGTGTTTCTTACTCGTCCTCGTCTTTCGTGGGTTTTGAAATCAGGATGAATATATATATATATATATATATATATATATATATATATATATATACTAGGTGTTTTGTTTTAGCTGCACCAAATTTTCAAAAAAGGGAACGTGAGATAGAGTCATTTAAACTCTGGGGAGTGTTAATGGCCATCGCGGCCTCTAGAAAACAGGTGAAATTAGGTAATTAGTTAGCTAATTAACTAAAATGTTTTAACTAACTTTTTAAATTTTTCACTTGAGGGCACATAATGTATTTAGAGATTGAAGCCCGACCTCAATATGGTCTTGCCCTGCCATCAAAGTTTGATTAAAAAATTTGTAGTAGGTGCTACGGGGTCAAGAATTTTCACTTTGGTACACGGCTTCAAACCGAAACTAAGCGAGAAGAGCGCCGGTAAAGTTTCGCTCCGCCCTTTCGGTCATGCGATTCGTCATTATCGCGTCCGGCTTTACTTGCGGCGAAGCTGGCTGCGATAACGACGATCCACGCGGGCCTGAAGGGCGGAGCGATAACTTTACCGGCGCTCTTTCTCGCTTAGTTTCGGTTTGAAGTCGTGTAGCAAAGTGACATTTCTTGACCTCGTAGCACCTACTACAAATTTTTTATCCAAAGTTTGATGGCAGGGCTAGATTATATTGAGCTCGGGCTTCAATTCTCTAAATACATTATGTGCCCTCTAGTGAAAAAATTAAGGAGTTAGTTAAAACATTTTAGTTAATTAGGTAACTAACTGCCTAATTTCACCTGTTTTCTAGAGGCCGCCATGGCCATTAACACTTCCCCAGGGTTTAAATTACTCTATCTCACGTTCCTTTTTTTAATTTGGTGCAGCTAAAAAAACCAACAAAAACACCTATATATATATATATATATATATATATATATATATATATATTATATGGGTGGTTTCATCTCAAATCGTGCAGACAAAAAGGGTCGAATTTTTAATTTCGCTGAAAAAAATATATGTTATGGCGTCGTCTCTAAAAACGCAGTAGCCACAAACCGCAAGTCCGTCGGATTTTTTGTTCTCGACTTACGAATTTTAAAAGAGGCCGCGGCGGAAAGCAGTGTTTTTCACATCCGTCGTGGGTCGGATGTTTCGCTCGATCTCCCGTCGTGGATTTTCAGTCCACATTATATTAACTTTTTTCAAGCACTCTGTGGGCACAGATAAAAGGCTCTAATACCATGAAATAATTTTAGGCGTTTTGCTTTTTTCTGTAAAAATGTCAAAAACGCCCCCTCGGTCAATTGTTGACGAACTTTGACAATTAAATACTGGCGATCTACTTGGGTTACATCAATATTTTTTATGTCTATGAAGAGCCCAAAACACGCTCTTTATAGATATTATAAAATGATTTATCTGTATTAAATACTCCTTTGCGGGACGTTTACGTTAATGTTATGCGAAAACCAAAAAGTACCAATTTTAAGATCGATTTTCTCAAAAAACCCATTTTTTATTTTTTATTTTTTGTTAAAATGTAGATATGATAGTTGTCTACTTGGAAAGCAAGTCGAGAAAGTGTATATTTTGTTTGTATGTTCTATATTTAAGCCTCAATATCGGAAAAAGACGTCTTCGTTTTGCAAGACCTAAGTCAGACAAAAAAAAAAAACGTGCGCTTCTATGAATTGTAAAAAAGTTTTCTTGAATTTTTGTCTGCGTTTTGTAATCAATTATAAACGCATTTTGTGGTATTGAATAGTTATTTATGTTTTGAAAAGAGCGGGAAACCACGAGAAACATATCTAATCAAATCAGCAGGCCTAGTAGACCTTCAATATCGAAGAGGCACAGACGTTGTATTTTTTCGATTGATAAAACTTTCACTGTAAACTAGCATGACTAGCTATTAGCTGTCATATTACTCAGACATGAAAAGTCACCACGTCATTGATCTATTATATACAATTCTTTCCAAAACCAAACGCTAAGGTTTGTTCACCGCACATCGCACAGGTCACCAGGGAATATCCTTTCACTTCCGTAATACACAAAAGTGATGACACAGAAACGATCCGAAACACACGGAGAGATTGTCACGGAGAAGGGTAGGGAATAAAAATAAATAAATAAGAATAAAATTACCCAACTCCGATCTTAACGAAAATTGCGGTAAAAAAATAAAAGATTTAGGTTCCAGCCGTGGCAAGGCGATAGGCCCACGCCTGGTCAGACAAAGAAGTCAACGACACGTAAAGGGAAAAAAATTAATTAAGACAGAAAAACTCAGCCGCACACGGCAAGAACAAAAACCAACTCCTCCGGGCATTCCCTAAACGGGACACAACCAAATCCGTGCGACCACGCTCTCTACAGCACCGTCAGGCCGCTACGCCATGAAGAAATAAACCCAACAAGTAAACAATGCTAACAAACAGTTAGTACCGAAACATAAAAAAAAGTTCAGCAGAACCGCACCCGAGAAACAAAGTTCAGCGGGGCGAAGAAACACACACGAAATAAAATTTAAAAAAAAAGCCTTAACTGACCGACGCCGAGTCCAGTCCCAATACACTGAAGCCTGGCAGGATGATGGCGTCCAGATGATGCTCGAATCTATTCTTCACTCTGTTCCGTACATCCGTCGTGGCTGTGCGGAACAAAGTGAAGAATAGTTTCAAGCAGCGGTGCGCGAGAAGGTAACCGAGACGTAACATGCCTCGAGCTTCATATCGGGAGAGGAGCTTTCGAGGTAGTTACTGCATGCAGTTACTCAAACTTTTCTTTCCCCTTCCCTTTTTCAAAAAAAAAAAAAACACGTCAGCCGGCGCTCACTTTTCATCTCGGGAGAAGACCACTCTTCACAAACGGTTATAGTTGCCAAGGAGGCTGACTTCGACCCAACTAGTCTCCGGGCAGAATAGACACAAGTATATTTACCAACACGCTCGTTTTTGATGCTAGTCTCCGGGCTTTGCTGTTTCCAAAAGAGATAACCCTTCGGTGCTATCGGATTTCCGCGGAGGGAGATAGAGTACATAAAATTGAAAGAATAAAACACGGAGGACAAGCACAGGACAACCACTTTGCAGAGCACGGCCATTTCTAGGATAGGGCGTTCGAAGCTTCGGCAAATACGCGGTATCGTTTCACGCGTGCACGGATGGCTGGTTTCAAAATTTTCCCACATCCCTAACGAAACCGGCCCATCTTCGTGTGCGTGCGCGATTTTCGTCCCGCGCCGCCGGTTTTAGCTCGCACGCGGCGTTGTTTTGGCAGGCAGAACTGTTGTTAACCGTCGATATTGTAAGGCCATGGTGTTCTCATCCTCCCGGGCAACAGTTACTTTGCTTTCCCTTCTGCAGTACTCTGACTGACTGACTACTCCTGGGTGGCCGTCACTGTTCGCCGCGTCAACGACACATTCGTACCATTGCACTCCTCGTGACACAGGGTGCGCTGCTCGCTTTACTGTCACGGGCCGTCCTATCCTAACACAACGAGCGCGAAAGGTCGTGGTCATCTGCTGGTTCCGAAAGGGCGGGACGTTCATATAGGCCAATGAAGGCCCCGAATCAATAGGACGTCTGCCGATTTCTATACATTAAAAATTTACGACGCCTGCTGGTCTGTTAAGAAGTGTTGCTTTCTCTTTTGAACTGCTCCAATGTAGCTCGCCGCCTGTAATAAAATTTAAATGATCAATAAATATAACAGGGTGGAACTACTGTATTTCATTTTTATGTGGGTGCGTTGAAAAAAGTCAAAAATATTTCCAAGTTTGTGAAGACGCGCAATTCGCAAGTCCGTTTCAAGCCGTAAAAACACGTTTTTGTACGATATTGATGCTTAAATATAAAACATACAAACAAAATATACACTTTCTCGACTTGCTTTTCGAGTAGACAACTATCATATCTACATTTTAACAAAAAATAAAAAAATAAAAAATGGGTTTTTTGAGAAAATCGATTTTAAAATTGGTACTTTTTGGTTTTCGCATAACATTAACGTAAACGTCCCGCAAAGGCTATTTAATACAGCTAAATCATTTTATAATATCTATAAAGAGCGTGTTTTGGGCTCTCCATAGACATAAAAAATATTGATGTAACCCAAGTAGATCGCCAGTATTTAATTGTCAAAGTTCGTCAACAATTGACCGAGGGGGCGTTTTTGACATTTTTACAGAAAAAAAGCAAAACTCCTAAAATTCTTTCATGGTATTAGAGCCTTTTACCTGTGCCCACAGAGTGCTTGAAAAAAGTTAATATAATGTGGACTGAAAATCCACGACGGGAGATCGAGCGAAACATCCGACCCACGACGGATGTGAAAAACACTGCTTTCCGCCGCGGCCTCTTTTAAAATTCGTAAGTCGAGAACAAAAAATCCGACGGACTTGCCGTTTGTGGCTACTGCGTTTTTAGAGACGACGCCATAACATATATTTTTTTCAGCGAAATTAAAAATTCGACCCTTTTTGCCTGCACGATTTGAGATGAAACCACCCATATATATATATATATATATATATATATATATATATATATATATATATATATATATATATATATATATATATATATTGTGAACAAGGAGGAGAGAAGGTGATTATTGAATTTATTGCATTAAAGTTACCAAACCCGCACCCTTCGCCCCGGACAGGCGAAGGGTGCTGGTTCAATCCCCGCTCCTGGCCCAATTTTTCGCCAGCTCTCTTTCCCTTCTCCTTTCCCTAACTTTAATGCAATAAATTCAATAATCACCTTCTCCCCTCCTTGTTCACGATATTACTACGGCTGCACTTGTCAATCTTCACTCATTCCCATTATATATATATATATATATATATATATATATATATATATATATATATATGGGCATGGCGGGGGGCCGAGGCGTGGGGTATAACTGAGAGGAAAAGCAAAACCCTTGATGGAAACAGCAACAACGGGTGGTTTATTCTTCGATGTTTCGGCCGGAGTCCGGCCTCGTATATATATATATATATATATATATACGAGTCATCGCCCAACCCATTTTTGGGCCAAAATTGACTTCCAAAAAAAAACACCGAGTCTTTGCCCACCCCTTCAAATACCCCAACGTGGACTCCGCAATCCGCGAACATTCATCCTACCCGAATGACGCGGCCGTGGACTTTACAGTTGGAGGACGTCCGTGACAAAGTAAAACGAAGGAGGGAAAGACACTTCTCTCTATTTACGCATTTCCTCTGTGAGCGACCCCCGAAGTGGTAGTGTATCCGTGGAAAAAAAAAACGATGGAGATAACAAAACAAAAAAATAAAAGTTTGTTTTCCTGACAAAAAGACGACCTGAAAAAAAAAAATATCGGAAATATAGCACAAGCAGTAACCCAGTCAGGGATCGCGAGGTAAGCGAAGGCCCCATATCCTGGAATGTAACCGCGGAGTGTAAGGTCAAAGTCTGTCTCCGCCGAAGTAAGGTCGCCTCGAACCCGCTCCTTCTCCCCGCACGTCGCGACCGCGGTTGTGCAATGTTTTAGACAAAGCCAACGGCTGAATAAAACTTTGCTGGAACGCCCTACACAGACGTTTGTAGAGCGTCCCAAACCCCCATTGATAGCACGCCGTGCACTGACACACGCATGTACGCACCAAACAATAAAGTTGCGCAAGAGCTTGCAAGAGTAAGTCGCAAGAGCTTGCGACTGACAAGGCGCCTGACTTGGCCCGACGCCACAGTATTTGCCAACGCGATCGCCGGCTTTTCCGCTTTCCCAACATCGCTCTTCGTCGCTTGTTTGGTCCACTCGCTCGCTCGTTCGCTGCGCCTGGTTGGTTTTTCTATTTTCATGTGGTCTTTCATTTTTTTCTTTATTTTTTACTAACTAGGAGAACATAGTGGTGACGTGCTTTCATGGAACAAGCGTTCGCGCTGTATGCAGATGGGCGGTGTTCTAGCGCGTATGCAATCAACGGACTTCGCGATAGTAAAACATTCTTTCGTGGGAATTTCTTCTACAAAACAATAAAACTAAATCGAGTTTTGAGTTTAATTTATCTCTTGTGCAGCAGCGCTAGATACGCAAGGAAAAATGGGCGTTTTCCGCTTTTTTAACATTTTGTGCTTACCCACCGAGACATGGCCCACCCCCTTTTTATGAATTTCAGGTAGCAGGGAGGTGGGCGATGACTCGGAATATTATGGTATATATATATATATATATATATATATATATATATATATATATATATATATATATATATATATATATATATATATATATATATTGTCGGCATAGATATGAATAAAGATCGTCGTCGGGCGCGCGGAGCTAGCCGGCTCTTAGGAATGAGCGCGGAGCGGAACGAGCCTGGACACCATCGTAGACAGTTGTCGCTTCTTGGATAACCACAATCTGGCGCCCAACGTGGAGCCCGATTGTGGGTAACCAAGAACCGACCTTAGGGCTATGCTAATCCTTTACGCAATCAACCACAAACACTGGACGCGTATATACCGGAGATGGCTTTTGCTACACGGACGACGGAAAATAGATTTACCCGCTCCATTGCCGCACATTTTAACTTCGGCCGAGAGCTTAGAATTTCACTAAAAAACGGCCTTTTAAATACCACTCATACTGGCTCCCGCCGATCGCACTCATTTTTTTGCACAACGACTACGCAATAATATCACTGATGCAGTGCGAATGGCACGAGAGGATATCGAACACTCTCAATCGGAACAGCAGCTACAATATAACAAAGGCCGAAGGGACGCACAGTGCTCTATCGGAGACCTAGTCCTCCGCCGAACCCACACACTCGGTAACGCCGATGAAGGGTTCTTGGCTTCCCTGGCCAAACGATGGGAAGGCCCTCTCGTGGTCGCAGCACTCGTTTCGCGTTTAGCATACCGACTTCGATGCCAAGATACAGGTTCTATCACCAGACCTAATATTATAAACGACTTGCGACCCTTTATTGAACGCGACGCACGTGACGCCTGCTAAATAACAGTCATAGCTCTTCTACATAACTATGCTTTACGCTTCCGCTCACCCGCAGATATGCCCGGAGCCCAACATGGGAGACGGTCTCGCTGACCCCCTCCCCACGGCCCCCACTCCACAACCGGTCTCGTTCCCCTCATGGCTCTGCCAACACACAGCCACCCCAGTACTCTCGGAGCCGGCGTTCCACCGGACGGTGGAACGCCGGGCAACGCACTCAAACCACCGGGCAACGCACTCAAACCAGCGATGCGGCCACCTGGTGCATAATGGCGCAGAATAGACTTGTAAGGTTTGCATCCCAGGTCGGATTGGGACCATTAGCCCCAGGTGCCTCATGGATTTGATTCGGCCGCCGTCCTGCCGCCGTACCAGGGCCGCACTCTACAAGAGTGGTGTGCCCCAGACACGCACTGTGTCTACGCGGACGAGGAGCAAGCGACGCTGTGCGCCCTCTGCAGAGTGCCCCTTATCTCTGAGCACAGGCACTCATGAGGGGACCTACACATCGAGCGCCAGCAATGCCATGATGACAACGTAACGGCATCTAGCCGGCCTTTAACGTCGGCCGATATGGTGGCCGCATTGATCGTTGCTTCCCGATCATGCCCCGAAAGACTGCGCACCCCTCCTTCTGACAACGTCAACATCGACGACTAGTCACACCCGCCTCCCAGACCATATATCCACACGCGTCTCCACCTTAAAGCCACGAGTGAACGCAAGAGGCTGTGGTCTCCCCACTACCTTAGCCCGAGTCACGCTTTCGGACCTTTCCTGGGTCCTCCGGGCTTCTTAGCCGCTCCCCCGGGACCCACGTTGGGGCCCTGCGCGGACTTGTGTCCCCCGCCACCAGCTGTACAGAGACGTGAGCCCGAGCTCATCGCCGAACCACAGGGACGATGAGGACAGTTCCGCCGAGGACAACAAGTTGTGCGACGGTCGTCTGTTTTCTTTTCACGACCGTCTTATGCAAGGCTGAACACTGGAGCGGGACCAGTCCTTGATGGACCTGGCGCACTGCGGTGATATTCGTGAGGACTCGTGCGACTGTTTGTGCGTGAAATTGCGACAGTGAGTGGTGATTGACTTCGGACGAAGAACAGTTGATATTCTTGCCATCTGGGTGGGAAGTGGTGGGCCCTCCGAGACGAAAGCAGTTAGTGGAAAAAGCTGGATGTGTGAAACGATCGCGCGGGGTTCTTACAAAGGAGAGGATGAAGGATGCCCAGATGAGCTACTTCAGCCGTTTCGACGGAGCGGTGGACACCGTGGTAATGTGCAATCAACCTTGGACACTGTTGGGGCCGAGTGGTTGTCCGGGCACTTTGAGTGCGGCAGGGAGCCGAGCATGGGCAGGACCTCATGAGGACGCAGGAATTGCGAAGGACCAGGGAGCAGGACGGGTGTCTCGTAGAAGTATTTTTATATACACATGGACAAGTTTACAACATCAACGCGGGAACACTAGAAACACGCTAGCAACCGCCTGCTGCTCCTTTTATAATGTCACATTTCCCCACATCCCTAGCAGGGAATCCACATGGTCTATGTCTTGCCCAAAACGGTGGGGCCATTGTTCGTAACGTTCAGGCACGCCTCTCCCTCTCTCCCTTAAACACCGCCACTCGCGTCGCGCACACGGAAGGGCTGACGACATTGGTCACGGTGTCGCCTGTCAGCCTCGTCGGTCACCGGCGCCATCGAAGTCCGGATGGGGCAAAAATATAATTGTCCCCAACCGCAGGCGTCTTGGTTTCCGTGCGCTAAGGGGACAATCCCATCGACGGTCGAAGCTGGGAAGAGGACAGAATGCCCCCTCCTTTGTCGAGGGCGTCCCACGGCTGCCGGGGCGCCGTGCGTCGAGGCCAGACAGAAGCAGGAAGGAGAGAAGCGGGAAGGTAAAGACGTTCCGATGACACTGGCGTCCGTCAACTCGATGATCCTTCGGTGGAGGCCATGTCATCCCTTCCTAAGAGGCATGTTGGCGACCCCAAGGCGCCTCTCTCCTTGCTTCCGGGCACAGCTTACTGTCACCACCTGGTGACAACGCTCCAGGGGTTCACCTGGGTAATTGAACTGTACGGCGAAACTTGTCTTCCGGGGCCTTTAACAACCAACACACGCCTCCGCCCCCCCCCCCCCCGGCTCAGTGAGGGGGTGATGTCGGCATAGAAATGAACAAAGATCATCGTGTGGCGCGCGGGGCTAGTCGGTGCTCGGGGATGAGCGCGGGGCAGATCGAGCCTGGACACCGTCGAAGGCAGTCGTCACTTCTTGAATACCCGAAATATATATATATATATATCAACGAGGTAGAGGGGCTTAGAGTGATAAACCGGAAGTTCGGAAGTGGCACCCCTCCGGTTGCCGCCATGTTGTACGCAAAAGTGACCACTCGTCACGTGACCTCACAAGAGCCGTGACGTCATCGGTAAGATGGCAGCGCCCAGAGCTGGCGGATGAAAGTTCGTTCGGTGCGCGGTAGCCGGGATGTGCAGCTGCTTTCCGACGACTTCGGACTTCTTCCTGCTCGCTGACGCAGGTATAATGTGAAAATATGAAGGAATGAGACTTTATACCCTTTTTGCGCAAAATCGCTCTGGATCACCTGGAGATTAACGCCTGCGAGACCTGTGAGACAGCCGTATTGCCGTACCGGTGCTCGGATTCCCGGATGTGTTTAAGGATCGATATAACTTTCAGTGCTTTTAGCATAATATTTTTGCATTCTCTTAGCTTTGTTTGAACGTTGGAATGTCTGAGAATCGACGCGAAATGTTTGCGTCGGACGTAGGGCCTTGGGAAATTTGTTTCAGCCCTAGGTAACTGCATAATCACAGCGACTTTTAGTGAGGAAGCTCCTGCGATCTTTACGCCGACCGCGCACGGCAGAAACTCCTTCTTGTGATTCTTACCACAGCCGAGACGTCTACGTGCTAACGTTGATAGGAGTAGTCCGCAAAAACTCGGCTGCGGTAAGAAGCACAACAAGCATTGTGCCGTGCGCGGTCGGCGTGGTGTTCAAAATTTAGTTGTCCTGTGGGAGAGTGTACCTTGGCCAATCAGGGAGGTGCATCAATGATAAGCTCAGAGTACACGCACTTTCTATAAGATCTTCACCTTCGGGTAATTTGGCAATTCATTGTGATAGAAGTGGGTGCTCCCATATTTTGGAAAAGATTGATGCTCGGCACAGTCAGCGGGTGACTCGTGAAATATTCGAGGCCTATTAAATTTCGAAGTATAAGGATGAGTGCGTCAGTGCTCCCTCGATTGCGCTCTTCGATAAGGAAATCATGTTCCTGGAGAGCTCTGACACGTGCCCTTAGGCGATGGTCCAAAGTATGTTTGTTTGTCTGTGTTCTTATGCGGGTAGGTGGTATTCCAGAAATAAACAAGTTGTGAGTCAGCGCTCGGTTTGTGTGTTCCTCGTTCTTTGTCCTCCGTACTTTTGGCGCTGTTTCCCTCTCCGTAACTGTGCAATGTGTTCGTCGGTCAATTATTTACTTGTTCTAGTTACGTGGACAAGATGATTCATATTTGTGTTCATCCCTAGCCCAAAAAGCAGTCTTGTTAAAAAATGTTGACTGCCATTCCTTTCAGTCTCTTCAATAGACTTTTTTCAAAAGTGTGGCCTGTCTATACTTCGTTTCACCGTAACTTGGAAAAGACCAACTGCCACAGCCCCCTCGAGCCAATTGGACAGACAGAGTGAAGGTGTGTGACAAACTTGTGCAGACGAGCACTCTGATGATATGTTGTCATGTGCCTCTCTCTAATGTGAATATTGGCTCACCGATACGGTATACGATTCGCCGTTTGCCATATTGTGATGAAACGAATTACAGTAGCTACTACTCTAATTATCTAAGGCCTTCATACTTTGGGCATTTGTTCGACACAAATGTTATGTCAGCCATCACTGTGAACTCGGCTCAGCGCCTATTGGACTCGAACGCTGCATTAGCGTTCGACGTGAACTGGAACCCGTTTGTGTGCTTTACGCCGGAAAAATATGGTGACAGTCGTATTGCTTGATGGGGTTTTGCAAAGGGTCTATTGTGTCATACGTATAGGAAGTGTGTTGCTATATTACAATGCATCAACACATACTATTAAACTAAATGCTCAGAGGTGCGTTTGTTTTTGCAATTAACAAGTTACAGCAATAATTATTTCTTACAAGTGTAATATTTATTTTCGGTAGCTGGACCCGTTTCGTGCTCATTAATGTCAGTGTGCTTTGATGTTATTATCATGCGTGTAGTTTTAAGTATCCTCTCCGCAATGCCTACAGTGGACCCTTGGAGGGAATGAATTAATAAACAATATTTTCACATCACTGGAGGTGGTTTTTGCATGCACCAGATGTTCAGGAGAAGTGGAACAAGTGCAGCCCAATGCAACGAGTCTGCCAGTCTGGTATGTCCCATTAATCAATATTGAGGAGTCAGAGATACAAGTGTCCTCAAAAGGTCCAGCACGTGCGGTGAACACAATTCTTTGTGTATAGGCTTTGAAGACGTAAAGGCGAGCGGAAATATGCTTATTTTGTTAGTGTATCAAACATGTTTATTTCCACTTGATTACATAATTATTGGTTCTTTGCAAATGGTTCCATAACAAGTTCTTTCTGCGACAGTCTCGTGTCAGGCGTTCAGTCGTAGTACCTGTGCTCCTTGTTGTCGTATGACGCTCCTGGCACGTCGGTGTTCAGTTTGGTCGAGTGGCAACTTTGACCGACTGATGCCATCTTGTAATCATACGTCCTGTGCGGCCACTGACATCTGATGCACAGAAGCTGCAGGGCTGGCTTCCAATCCGCAAATTTTCCTGGTAGTCTTGTGCGTCAATGCACCAAGCTCGGGCATGTATTGCTTATGTGGCTGTGCCTTTTGCTGCACCATTGACTTGATGGCTGGCAACAATGTTAGTTTGCTGTCCAAGCCATTTCACTTCCATTTTGTAATGGCGATTTTCATGCATCCCGCGACCACTGCAACTTGTGTAAGTCTCGTGTGGCAAAGTGAAGTCGGGTGATGCTTGGTGTCCACTTTTGAGAACAACCAACCATTCTATTTTTTCAAGTCACTCAGCGGCATTCTCCCTCAAAGTTGGAAATTGTGTGCTTCGTGGAGTGGACACAGATAATTGGTGTCAGCAAATTATTAAGTACTGTCCTTGGACGACAACCAACACCAAATCAACTGTCCTTGCATTGCCGCTCACCTGCTTTGTCGTGCTTACCTCCCGTCGAGGTGATGGGGATCAGGATCTTCGGGGTAATGTCGGCACCAGGGACAAAAGCCGCCGAAGATAATCCTCAATGTCCCGCGGACGCTCCTCGAGACGTGGTCGAGGGTCGTTCGGCACGAACCCTTGCAGGCCAATTCATTGGTACGTGCACCTCCAGCAGACATGGTCGGCCTCACGCAGTGGTAGCAGAGCGGGTTTCGGTCGACCATTCGCAGCACCTCAGTTTTCCTCGGTGTACTTTGTTCAGCACGAACCTACACTGGTTCTTCCTGATGTCGGGAATGCTTCGGCGTTGGGGTGTCTCGTTGAATTGGTATTGAATACTAACGGGTAGCCGGTGGCGGTCGTCGTGACTTTGTGGCATAAGTCGCCCTCGGTTCGTGAGATGCCGCTTCGCTCGAAGAAGTCTCCAGTTGAAATAATGCCTGTCGAACGTATTCCGAAACAATGTCGGCAATCAAAATAAAAGCCGGGCAACTGATGGCAGGAAGTAGCATCCTGATCTCCTCTCGGACACTGTCTTGGATGATGTCGCGGATGGCTGGGAGGCTGGCGTCGAAGTTGCAGCTGGACGACTCGAGTGTAGACATGCTGGGGAGTTGTTGATAGTGACAGGCTCGGGCCTGCAGTGTACATTCAATGTTGGAAGCCTCGGTGATATGAATCCTTCAACTGTTGCCGTGGGGTTGCGGACAAGGCTGCCGAAGGTGTTGTCCTTCACATGAGGGACATGGGATTCTTAGCGTCTTGTCTTTTGTAGCATCAAAGTTGGCGTGGGTGCTCGATCAGGCGCAAAACATCCTCCACGAAGGCGGTGACGCTCTTGTTGGGGCCGTGTCCTGGACAGAAACAGGAATTCGGCTCTCTCTCCTCAATGTTGGCTGATGAACGTGCACTTCAGCTCAATCTTGCAAACTTCCCACGACGTTAAGGAGGACTCGTGGTCCTCAAACCAGTGCCTGGCGGTTTCTTCCACGAGAAGTATAGGTTCTGCAGGAGCTGGTTGTCTTTCCACCCACTGCTGGCGGGCGACACAGTCATGTTGTTCAATCCAGCCCTCAACGTCTTCATACACCTTGCATGAAATGGTGTCAGAGTGTGAGGTGCGACGGGCATGCAAACAATAGTGGGAGCGGACACGGTTTGCTTCTACAGGTTTGTCATTGTTGGCTTAGTCAGCTTCGATTTTTCTGGCAAAAGACATAATTCCGATGGTTCTTGCTGGTAGCAGCGACTGGCTCTGATTTCAGGTTCTTCGTGGTGTATTTCCGAGGTTCGTCCTTGTGGTACTCGCTCGTCTTGCGGTTTTTCTGCCGGGCTCGGGTTAGGACTTTGTTCACGGCTCGCCGGGGGTTTAAGACGCGGGATAGTCCGCCACCCGTGTCCCGTTATCGGGACACGGGTGCTTGAGTAGCCATGCCAGGGCCCTTCACAGAGTGAAGGGCTATGGGTAAAGTACCCAGCACCTCCACCAGAACATACGATGACAGCTGAGCATGGCCTGGAACTTTCCAGAATTGTAAATATTGATAATAGATAGGACTGGAGCCGAGGGCGGATCCAAGCGGGGAGCGAGGGGCGGCCGCCCCCCCCCCCAAAACCAATTCGACCCCCCCCCCCCCTCCGAAATAAAACCAACTACCGGCCTGCCAGGTGGTAGAAGGCTCGGTACTCAAGGACGAAGGTTCAAAATAGGGTAGGTCGCACCCTAGCAGGCACACTTGTACTCTGAACTTGGAGAACCAGTCCGTCGCTTCAACCGAGACTAATGTCCGCGGCTTCGGTTTCAAAGCACGGCTTGGAGCCAATAAGTCGGCGCAGCGGAGCACATCTAGGGGCCGTCGGCGCAGTGTGATTCTGCGGCGGCTAAAACAAAAGGCGCAACCGGAGTCCTGATTATCTTACTTTCAATCCCCCTCCCCCCCCCCCCCCAAAAAAAAAATATATTTTCCCGCCCTCCAAAAGAGAGTTTTGGATCCGCCCCTGACTGGAGCAAGTATCCGTGACAATATAACAAAACTGACAGAAGAGAGTCTATCCTGACCACTAAAGAAGCTGCATATAGCTTTAGTGGCATTCTGTCCGAATAAATCCTCTCCTTCGGGGTTTGGCGGCTGCCGTGGACGAACTGAACTGAAATGGATGTGGAACCACTTTTCTGCTAATGAGCCGCTGCAGACTGTCGTCGCAAAGCGGCGTGAACGGGTGGACTGGGTAGGTAACACGCGCGATGAAATGTCCATACAGCTTGCAATTCACGTACCGAGTGTTGATGAAACTTGTGTCGACGAAACGTGCGACATACAAGCGGAATCAATACCAACTGCAACACCTGTGCTCCGTGAAAGAGCACGTCTACGCCAAAACAATTTAGGAAGCAGCACAGCATCACCTAAAGCACGGCACAGGAACTACCAGGTTGAAGGCAGCTCTTCGGTGCGCCGCACAACCAAAGTGAGCCTTCGGTCATTTGAACGAATCGGCACAACGACTGCACACTGCCAAGCACGACTCACGCAATTTCCGTCGCTAAACTGTGTATCCAGATACATTGCACGCGCTTCACTGCAGACCTTGAAGATTCCGATGGGCAACGAGAGCAGAGAAACGTCGCCTTAAAATTTACTTGCGGTATCCGAATCAATCCGAGCAAGGTAGTGCCGATTGTCTCTTTCGTGGCAATATCGCCGTCGGTCACCAGCGAAATGCACACCGTTCCTCCTTATTTTCACGTTATACCTACGTGACACACCACGCTGAACTCTGAAGTCACTTTCGACGGGCCTCATATGACGGCTTCCGCGTCTGAAATCAACTCGCCGACAAGAACGACGAATAAACAAAGCATCCGACAAGCTCCGGCCCAGCTGGGACCAGCCGCTGCCTGGGCGCTGCCATCTTTCCTGTGACGTCACGTATTTGGTTTGGTCACGTGACGAGTGGTCAAATTTGCGTACAATGGAAGCGGCCTTATGGGGGTCACTTTCGAGTGCAGACCGGAACCCCGGTTTATCGCTCTAAGCCCCTTTACCTTCGTTTATATATATATATGGGTGATTTCATCTCAAATCATGTAGGCAAAAAGGGTCGAATTTTTATTTTCGCTGAAAAAATATATGTTCTGGCGTCGTCTCTAAAAACGCAGTAGCCACAAACCGCTAGTTCGTCGAATTTTTTGTTCTCGACTTACGAAGTTTAAAAAAGGCCGCGGCGGAAAGCAGTGTTTTTCACATCCGTCGTGGGTCGGATTTTTCGCTCTATCTCCCGCCGTGGATTTTCAGTCCACATTATACTATCTTTCCTCAAGCACTCTGCGAACGCATTTAAAAGGCTCTAATACCATAAAATAATTTTAGGCGTTTGGCTTTTTTTCTGTAAAAATGTCAAAAACGCCCCCTCGGTCAATTGTTCACAAAATTTGGCAATTAAATACTGGCGATCTACTTGGGTTACATTAATATTTTTTATGTCCACGGAGAGCTTAAAACATGCTCTTTAATGATGTTATAAAATGACTCGGTTGTACAAAATATTCTTTGCGGTACGTTTACGTTAATGTTTTACGAAATCCAAAAAGTACCATTTTTTTAAATCGATTTCTTAAAAACAAAAAACCCTTTTTGATTTTATTTTTGTTTTTTGTTAAAATTTAGATATGATAGTGGTCTACTCGAAAAGCAAGTCTATAAAGTGTGTATCTTGTTAAAAATATTTTTGCCTTCCCTCCCCCCCCAAAAAAAAAAAAAAGAAGTGGTTTTTAGACTGGTAAAGCCGAGCGCAGTCCCACTGTCACGCAGATTGACCAGCGCAAGTGGAGGCTTGGCACTCTTCAGTTCTCCAAAGCCATTCTTTACAACAGCAAGCCTCAAAATCTATTTGATCAATTCAAATTTTTGTTTGATATAATTATGCTTTCAGAAACGTGGTTTCCGAATACTACTGACGTTTTAAATTTACCAATGCATAACAGCTATTTTTTTAATCACTTGGCGACTCGGGGAGGTGCCGTGGCTATCTTGGTTTAATCGGACATTTCCTGTGAGATGCTGACAGACTATTGTTGTGTTCATAAAAATAAGGAGATGCTTTTTTTAGTGATATGTTAAAGTATTATTGCGGTTTGTTACCGTCCGCCAAGTGTGAACCTATCGTCGTTTTTACTTTCATTGAGTCTTTCTTTGAGTATGCAAATGAAAATATGTATAACGTAATCTTGGGCGGCTGATTTTAATATAAACATGTTTCTTGCAACGTCATGTAAAATACAGATGAATGTACTGATTAGGTACAGCGGATGTGTTAATACGATACCTTCGGCAACAAGAATTGCTACTGACTCATCGACACTACTAGATTTATTTATAACAAGCTATAACGAGAAATACACTAAATCTGGCTTCGTAATAGCCGACATAACTGCTCATTTAGGCAAATGTTTGTGTATACAAATTAAAATTGCAAACAAAAACAGAATATTCAGTCAATCAAATTACAAAACATAACACCCGATAGCTGGAACGATTTTAGAAAGAAACAGTCTTGTTCGGACTGGAACGACATCCTTCAAGAAACGAACGCCGATGCAGCATATAAATTGTTTCTGAATAAATTAAAAAAAAAAATATGAAAGTTGTTTTCCAAATAAATTACTACGTGTTTCTAGAAAGAGTTGTTAACCATGGATAGCAAAGGAACTACTCACAAAAAGTTCAAACCAAAAATGCGCTATATAATAAATTTGTAAAAAACAGAGAAAGTGAAAAACTGAAAATATTTAAACTCTATCGAAACATATACTAAACAAAGAACTTCGAAATGCTAGAGAGGTGTATTTTTGTGAGTTCTTTGTTAGGTGTAATAACAAAGTCAACGTTTTATGGAAAAAACTAAATTCTGTCTTGGGTCATTCATGTGCGCCGAAACAAAGAGAAAATATAAACAACTATGGCCAGGAGCAGACATGTACACGTTACCCAAAAAAGTAACTAAATACCGTTACTCGTTACTCGCTCAAAAAGTAACTAAATACGTTACTCGTTACCGATTCTCAAAAGGAACGCGTGGGTTACTTTAAAAGTAACGAGTTACTTTTCACGTTACTTTGACGACCAAATACACAACTGTTTTTTGTTTCATGGTTTATTGTTTTCTTTTTAGTAGTCATTGCCCTTACGCAGCAGCTGCCTGTAATAGTTTTCATCAGTTATGTTTCTCCGCTTCCTTGAAAATTAATCTCCGGCGACGCTGAAGCGTCGTTCCACTGACGCGCTCGAAGGAACGGCAGTGTTGTGCTTCAGGAAGAGCTGGCGAATCTTTGGAAACTACGTCTTCATTGAGGACAGCGGGTAATGGGTTATGTGCCTTCCTGTGTTTGCAACCTCCGGGTATACATTCGGTCCGCACCCGGTTCTAGAAAGTTCACTCAACGAACCTGATTGTGCTCGCTGGGTAAGGACATTCCAGCTGTAGAGTTCATTAGTACAGCAACCTATATCGCTGGACACGTCAGTCGAACTGTTCGACTGACGCGTTCAGCGATATACGTTGCTGTACTGTCATACTGTTTATTTGTTTTTCGGGTTGCCCATCTGCCTTTGTCGCAATAGGACGCATACTCAAGTTAGAATTAAAACGAGGCCATCTAAGCGGTGTTGTACACGTTACTCCTCAAAAGTAACGAGATACCGTTACTCGTTACTTGGCCTCAAAAGTAACTAAATACCGTTACTCGTTCCTTTTCTAAAATTGTAACTAAATACGTTACTCGTTACCGAAAATAGTAACTAGGTACAAGTAACTCGTTACTTGTAACGCGTTACGTACATGTCTGGCCAGGAGTTATCAGGTCGAGCATTGGCAAATGCATTTAGGAATTATTTTGTTAACCTCGTTAAAGAAAGCCCTGAGTCAGATGCGTGCAAGTATATAAATATTCAAAACGATGTATCAATGTTTCTTACGCCTGTTAAGAATGGAACCTTCGGCAACCTTCTTCCGAGTTTCAACGCTGCGGAAACGAGTCATGAATCTGTCCGGCACCGTCGCCCGCCTGTCTGTTCCTGCACGAAACGAGTCCCGACGAGTACGGGACCGTCGCCTACGTGTCTGCGCCTGCGGAGACAGGTCTCAGCGCGTCCGTGACGTCAACGGGACGTGTGTGTGTGCGTGGGGGTTGGTGCGCTCACGAAAGGGAGAGGGGCATGACCTAACTGCGGAGAACTTTGGCTACGACGCACTTCTGGCTACGACGCGGCGGACCTTGCTACGACGCACTTGACGGCGGGTTGCTGCTGCGCACTTGCTGCCCTGGCGGGGAGTGAGGGAGAAAACGGACCCTATATAAGGCGGAGCGTGAGGCTGCTCCAGGAGTTCTCTCGGATTTGACGACTGTATCGCAACCATGTAATTAAACCGTTCGTTACGTTACCAATTCTCCCACCTCCACTGGACCCCTGGGTTCTTCACTTCGGGGAATGGTCGTCGTCACGAGCCAGGAAGCTCCCGGACGTGCGGCTCAAACCCCGCCTCTAACAACTGGTTGGCAGCGGTTGGGATCGGACCATGCGACATCGTGCTACATCTGCGGGTGAGCGTTTGGACTTTGCTTTGAGATTCGCCAGGCTTCAGATTATGGGTAATTAATTTTGAACTGCTGGGAATCCTTAGGTTTTGACTCGTGCGCTAGGTTTGTGTACAACCTTGCGACAAGTTTTAGAACAAAGCCAAAGCTTAAGAGCAGCGATCATGGATCTAATGAGGTTACTGAGAACAGATTTATTCTGTTTGTGTGAAGAATTGGGTGTGGAGGTGGAGCAAAAGATGAAGAAATCTGAGATCAGTAAAGCGATTTCAGAGAGCGCAGAAGCAGAGGAAATTAAAATTGCGTGGGAACTGCTTCAGAACGCTAGGAGAGAGGAACGAGAGCAGGAGCAGGCTGCAGCGAGAGAGGAACGAGAGCAGGAGCAGGCTGCAGCGAGAGAGGAACGAGCAGCAGGCTGCAGCGAGAGAGGAACGAGCGCAGGCTGCAGCGAGAGAGGAACGAGAGCAGACTGCAGCGAGAGAGGAACGAGCGCAGGCTGCAGCGAGAGAGGAACGAGAGCGAGAACGAGAGCAGGCTGCAGCGAGAGAGGAACGAGACGAGCAGGCTGCAGCGAGAGAGGAACGAGCGCAGGCTGCGACAGAGGAGCGAGCGCTGAAAAGGCTAGAGCTCGAAATTGAACAACAGCGATTAAACTCGCAGAACAGTAGAGTTGGGGCTCCGGTACGAGCAAGTGAGACCGAGTCGTATCAAATGAAGAAGCTCATGCAGCCGTTTAAAGTTGGGGAAGACGTGGGCCTGTTCTTAGTGAACTTTGAGAGGACATGTGAGAAGTTGAGCTTCGCCCCAGAAACGTGGCCGCAACGGCTTTTGACTTTGTTGCCCTGTGAGGCTGCAGAGGTTGTCGCGCGCCTTAGTGCTGGAGACGCGGACGACTACGACAAGGTGAAGTCCAGCCTTTTGAAACGGTACCGCCTTTCTGCCGAGGCGTTCCGTCAAAGGTTTAGAAACGCATCCAAAAAGAGCAGCGAGGGCTACTCGGAATTCGCTTACGGGCTTAAAACCAATTTGATAGAATGGTTGAAGAGCGAGGAAGTGTACGAAAGCCGAGACAAGGTAGTCGAGTGTGTGTGCCTCGAACAGTTCTTTCGTAGCATTCCGCAGTCAGTCAAGCTCTGGGTGCAGGACAGGGTAGGAGTCGACTCTGTCGAAAGGGCCGCTGAGCTAGCCGAGGAGTACGCAACGCGTAGAAAGCTGAGCGGAGAGGAAAGCGAACCCGGCCGGAGCGATCAGCGCAAGACCTTCCGACAGGGAAACGGCTCGCGAGAAAACGGGCCCGAGAAGCCCGAAGCAGGACAAAAGGTCCCAGAAAAGAGCGCAGAACACTCGAACGGAGACGAGGCGCGGAAAAGCCAAACAGGGCAGTTCGAGGCTAGGAAGCCGTTCCTGTGCTACAACTGTCAGGAGCCGGGACACACAGCGGCCAGATGTAAGAAACCGCGGGTTGTGTTCTCGACCGTGACCGGTAGTGACGAGGACCTGGAGCTCCTTCGTCCCTATCTTCACGAGCTCCAGGTAAACGGAAAGCCGTGCAGGGTGCTTCGGGACAGTGCAGCGACGATGGACGTTGTTCATCCGTCGTATGTAACGACATCCGATTTTACTGGAAAGGTAGTTTGGATCAAGCAGCTGCTCGAAAAGCACAGTGTCTGTCTGCCTATGGCGACGGTAAGGATAACTGGCCCGTTCGGAGAGCTAGTGACAGAGGCGGCTGTCTCGCAAACAGTCCCGTTGGAGTATCCTTATTTGTTTTCTAACCGGTCAGAATTCCTGCTGCGCGAGAGGGGTCAACAACTGGGAGAGGGACTAGTTCAGTCAGGTACGAGGTCCAAATCGCGTCAGCTCGCCCCTTTGTTGACGAGTGATCCAGAGCCAGAGGCAGCTGTCGGGGAGCAGGCACTACCAGAGTTCGAGGCAGAGAAACGGGATGAGAGGGACCAGGTTGTAGAACAGCCTGACCTCGTAGCACTAGAAAGTGTACGCCGTCCCAACGAGCCGGCGAAAAAGGCGGAGGAAGACGGGATCAGTGAAAGATCTCTCGTAGCTCCGGCGTCACGTAACTTTGGTCCTCTGCTACGAGCAGACGGAGTGTCTTTGACAGTCGAGCAGAAGAGCGACCCTAGTGTGTCAGGGTTTCGCGGTACAGCTCAGGAGATTGCTAGGACCAATGTGACGGGGCATGAAAAAGGCGGATTGTTTTATCGGCGCTATAAGGACCGCATTTTCACGTCTAGAAATCACGTGAAAATCGATCACTACGACTTCAGGGCAAGAAAAAGGAAAGGCAAATTTAACGGCAATGCCGATGGGTTGAGCAGATTTTTCTGGCATCACGAAAAACAGTAGGGATGATCTCAGAGGTCTTCGTCATCCACGGGAATGAGGATCTAAGTGGGGGCACTTCGTTAAAACCCCAAAAGGACCTCACAAATTGCGAAGAGTTTTTGTCTTTTGTATTTTGTTCATAGTGACCTCTTTGGAAAAATGAGTTTTGTTTTGGCGATCCAGCGGAGTCAATTTGCATTGTTTTTTTGCAAATTTTGGTAATCCGTAATCCAGTCTGGCGGGTCTCTGGCGAATTCCGAGCGTTTGACTGCTGTGTGGCGTGGTGTTGTGGGGGACGTTTCCGCTGATGCCTCCGTTGTGAGAGGTTTGGGAGTTTGTTTGGTGCTTGCAGCGTCTTCTCAAGGCCTACTCCAAGCCCACCTCTTCAGGCCAGCGATTGTACCACCGGCCATTCGAGGTTTCCCTGGCCCCGGAGGGGCTGTTAAGAATGGAACCTTCGGCAACCTTCTTCCGAGTTTCAACGCTGCGGAAACGAGTCATGAATCTGTCCGGCACCGTCGCCCGCCTGTCTGTTCCTGCACGAAACGAGTCCCGACGAGTACGGGACCGTCGCCTACGTGTCTGCGCCTGCGGAGACAGGTCTCAGCGCGTCCGTGACGTCAACGGGACGTGTGTGTGTGCGTGGGGGTTGGTGCGCTCACGAAAGGGAGAGGGGCATGACCTAACTGCGGAGAACTTTGGCTACGACGCACTTCTGGCTACGACGCGGCGGACCTTGCTACGACGCACTTGACGGCGGGTTGCTGCTGCGCACTTGCTGCCCTGGCGGGGAGTGAGGGAGAAAACGGACCCTATATAAGGCGGAGCGTGAGGCTGCTCCAGGAGTTCTCTCGGATTTGACGACTGTATCGCAACCATGTAATTAAACCGTTCGTTACGTTACCAATTCTCCCACCTCCACTGGACCCCTGGGTTCTTCACTTCGGGGAATGGTCGTCGTCACGAGCCAGGAAGCTCCCGGACGTGCGGCTCAAAACCCCGCCTCTAACACGCATATCAGTGATAATGATGTCATATCTTTCAGTAATGCGCTTAAACATAGTAGAAGTTGTGACTCCGATGGATTACAGATCACGCCGGTTAAGCATGTTATTGCTTTCATCTCTTGTTGCTTAACGCACATCTTTAATCTATGCTTGCTAGCCGGAGTATTTCCCGGACGAATGTAATTAGCTAAAGTAACAGTAATATATTAAACGGGGGATAAAAATGACCTAGGTAATTACCAACCCGTTTCAATCCTATCGGTATTTTCTAAGGGTCTAGAAGAAAGTATACTCCTTAGAATGACAACATTTGCGGATAAACACAATCTAATAAGCTCATGTCAATTTGGTTTCCGTAAACATCCCTCTACTGAACTCGCTCTTTAGCCCAAAAAGAACATATACTTAAAATTTTTGAGGATAACAAAATTACTACTGGTTTATACGTTGACTTCACTAAAGCTTTTGAATACCTGGATCATAAATGCTAAATAGGAAATTAAATGACTATAGATTTTGTGGCCAAGTATCGCTTCTTTTAAATTCATATTTGTCTTCCCGCAGACAATCTGTAGCTATGAATGGTCAGTCATCTGAAATAAAACCGATTATGTCCGGCGTTCCCCAAGGGAGTATTTTGGGGCCTTTATTTTCAATATCTAAATAAATGACATAGTAAACGGAAGTTCAACAACGAATTTTTTTATCTACGCTGATGATGCTAGCTTATTTTTTACTGGAGAAAACGCCACAGAGCTTATACGTGACGTCAATGAAATATTATAAACACTTGATGGTTGGAGTAAATGTGAGGCTCTAAAAAGAAATGCCAGTAAGACAAAAGCAGTCTTATTTCGACCAAGAAATAAATATGTCTACATTACCGAAGATTTTTTTTAATTCTTCTAAAATATAAATTGTGCTTACATCTAAAACTTTAGGCCTTTTTTTTCAGGAAAACATGTTAATTTCATTGTATGTAAATTATCAAGTGTCGTTGGTATTTTATATCGTCCTAAACACATCTTGCCTCTTAAAACAAAGTTATTATTTTATTATTCAATATTTTACTCGCCTATAAATTATGGCCATCTTAAATGGGGGACTACATATACCAATCTTCAAAACATATCCCTATTACAAAAAAGATATTAAGAAGCATTTCTTATGTTACGCTGGATTATCCAATGAATATTGTTTTCAATCAACTTAGAGTAATGAAAATTTTGATTTATACAAATATCTTTTATGTTCGAAATATATGGTAGAAAAAATGAATCTCAACATTATCACGAAGACTTAGCAAACCTAAGAAAAAATGTATATACATATCCAACGCGAACTGTAGAACCATGGGAAGTACCATTTTTTAGAACTAATAATGGACAATACATTACATCATACACCCTTCCGACTACACTGAATCAGTTCAGCAGGAAAAATATAGAACTTAACAATGTGTCGGTGAGCAGCCTACTAGAATTAATCTTACTCATCTCAAACCAAACCTAATAGAAGCAAAGTGATGATATACTCATCTTGAACCAAAAGGAATCGAAGAAAAGATGTTAATTTTTGGGCGGTTGAAGTTGTTTTCGCCGCGTTTTGTCAAATAAGGCTAGCCTGTTCAAAATGAATTTGCATTATATAATGAAACTAATCAATTTTTTTCTCGTGTAAAGGATCTCTTCATGTTTTCATTTATTTCCTAATCATTTGTAAATAATTTTGGTGCCCGCGTCTCAACTGCTATTTAGGTGGCTCGGGACGAGTCAGGCTGTGTTACAGCCTTTTTTTCTTTTTTCACCTTCCAACTGTAAACTGTTGGCAAAACAGAGACATTTATTATTCTTATTGTTTTTTCGACCGTAACAACAATGTCAAAAAATCTTAATAGGTATTCCACAAAAAAAAGTAGGGGGAGAGGGGACAACCTATAGCCGCTTTTTTAGTCCCTTTGTTTTTTTTCTTTGCGATCGAAGATGGGGAGAGGGGGACACCAAATGATTGTGTGCCTCTTCGAGAAGCACGAGGCGATAAGTGTACAGACAAGAATTAACAATGCCTTCTCGGTTATAGTGATTAGGACTAGTTCCATAATGTCACAACAGGAGAGAACGCTCCGTCTACCCTAAAATTTACTAAAAGGGATGTGATAATATGTGAAGGTGTTATTGCCACATGCATCCTCGTTCGTTGCTCCACATTTCTCATCTTCCCCTAGAAAACATCTTGCTTTCTAAGAGAAGATGAGAACATCCTAAAAGCAGGATGTTAAAAAAACAGGTTGTTTCTGCTTCTTTTCACCTTATTTGTGTCTGTTTTAAAATCTGCTTACTTTTTTGGTCCATCTTCTAGGGTTGGCCAACTTTATTTGTGAATTCCAGCCAGGTTATATGCATCTCAGTCACCCTTTTTGCGAGTCAGCTTTTCGCGAGCACTTCAAAAATGGTAAGAGTCTTCCTTTTTTGTTCGGTTTTTACTCCGGCAGAACGCACCTTATCTCAAGCAGAGATTTGTACAAATAAAAACAAAATGGTATTGACGTAGACTTGAGATTCTGGGCTTGAGCAGAGATTGAAACTCGTAAGTGTGGAATAGTTCTCTGCCCTTCGCTGCCCGTAGCCTCAGAAGACGTCCATGTGGAGAATATTGGAGGGAACATCAGTCGGTCCGTGCTCCGTGCGTTTTCGAACGGCAGCAAGAAAGCTACACACGGCAAACGTACTTTCACATTTCCTTGATTTAACCGACGTTCTAAATAATTGTTTTCAGGGTGTCCTGGGCCGTCTTGTTCGAAACAGAGACTCAGTTGAGACTGCTGAAAGAAAGCGCTGTCAAGGCTAGCACTCGAGCTTAAACAGAGTCTCAGACCCTATCGCGGCCGAGCCTTGGCAGCGCTTTCTTTGAGCAGTCTCAACTGAGACACTACTTCTAGCAAGCCGGCCTCGGTGTTTTTTTTTTTTTATTACTTCATATTTATATATTGAAACGTTTTCTTATTCGCCAACGTCCCAACCGAGGCTCCACCTGTTCAAGACCAAAGGAAAGAGAAGATTGATCCAAACGTTATTGATTATTTGATTATCACCTTACCGTTACGAACTAGGTTTTGCTATTGTCTGGCAATATATGCCGGTTTTGTAAGATGTATGTAAATCATTTCTTATTCCAGTTTTGGCTAGCTGTATGACAACTTCTACAGCTTCACTATTTCCACAATAGAAAATTTTAGCAGATCGTTTCTTCACTTCTGTTAACGATACCGATACCCCGCCGCCGCCTTTGCGCATGCATCATATCGATATCAGGTATAGTTATCAGGGGTATAGGAGGTATCGGAACGATCTACAAAAACTCTCGAATATCAGGCAACATCTGCGACGACGAAGCTTTGGTCTTTCACCAAGGTAAATACTACTTCCATTGCTTCGCCGAAGAAGCTCAATGCAGAGCATGAAGCATTCGTGAGGCACAATATGGCACTCCCATCGAGTGCCTGAGTTCAAAGGCAGTTCAGCGTAGCAGTCGACATCTTCAGTAAGAAATGACGCAAAATGTCTGACGAGACTTTCGAGAGCCACCATCTGCTAAAAATATTCAAGGTCAATAAATGAATCAGGTGGCCACAATAAGAAAGTGTATGACCCTCTTTTCTTTGTTTCTTTCTTGGGGTGGCCTATTGTTGGAAGAAACGCTACGGAAAGTGACGGATTACTTTTTGGGATAACGGCCACTTACTTTTATAGGAGAGTAATTCTGATTGTAATTATTATAATTTAGCCTTGATTATTGTAGATGTAATTCCTTTCTATTTTTCAGCAACGTCTATTAGTCTGCGCCGAAGAATGAGCTCAAAAATGGCGCTTGAACGGAACCGCGCGTCCGCATGTGCTCGGCTTGGCTTGAAGTGGCCGGTGGCTTTTCTTTTCCAGTAACGCCCCGGGTGGCAATGGGCAGCCAATGAGGCCAGCGCAACTGGATAGGGTGTGATCGGGTCAGAAAGGCCCGCGTGACAGGCATCTTATATAAAACACTCTACAAGATGTCTGTGCGTCTACATTCACGCACAACACTCGGAGAGCCAATCACCGTAACTTACGGAGGCAGCTCAGCGAATGACGATGCCGAAACATATGTTTAGACCAAAAAACGCAGTCTGAGTTGTGACATTAGGCAATGCAAAACGTCACGCTTGCATTGCTTAATGTCACAACTCAGACTGCGTTTTTTGGTCTAAACGTATGTTTCGGCATCGTCATTCGCTGAGCTGCCTCCGTAAGTTAAGATTATTGGCTCTCCAAGTGGTGTGCGTGAAAGTAGACGCCCACACCTTTATTAAAGTGAAGGGGCGTTGGGTAAACACAGAGCTCCGGGAAAAACAAGATGGAAAAACAAAAACCCTTATAGTACGATTTTCTTGTCAATAAACATCATATATAAATACTTAACATGTGCTTCTTTCACACGGGAAAGAAAAAAATATCTTGTATTCTCGTCCCACCAGCACTTGATAAGTTCATTTCAAGATCTTGATAAGCTCGCGTGTCCCTTTTATTTGGCAAATCCTCGATATTTCATTCAAGCTCGGAATATATGATCGCGTCTTCGTTCCATTTATTTTGCGTGGTCGTTTTCATTTTCCCCATTTCCTGACGCGAAGGAACGCAGTTCCATACATTTTTTTTTCTTTTTGTGAAAAGCCCTTTTACGCCTTTCAGGAATAGTTCTTTTTTGGATTCTGATACCTAGGGGGCTTTCTATATGGCGAAGACGGTTTGGAAATGAAGCGCCAGTTCTGCCTCCGGGCATCCTTCTTTTCGTTTTCCTTTGTACTGCATTTGGTTGCTGCGAGCTCGTGCATTGTAGCATATTCTTTATTTTCTTTCAGTCATTTTATTCCTTCCGTTGATGGCATCAAGGCGCTCGTGTATTTTATCCGTACGTTGCGTTGTTGCTTCACTATCCTTCTTCAAAATGTTCGTTCCACCTTTTCGTTGCTTTCGTTCACTGTCATCGCTGATTCTGCCGTTGTTTTCCGTTTTGGTTTGGTCCCGCCGACTTCGATGCCATGACAAATATAAACGTACTTTCATCGCTTCTGGCTATCAAATATTTGGTTAGACGAGACTTTGTTCGTGATAGAGATCGACAGCCTTTGATGCTGGATCAGTATCATCCTTATGCGAATTCATAACTACGTTCATCTCTATAGGTTTGCAGTCACTGCCTTGTGGCTCAAGCTGCTGCGCGGCGTTCGAGGAGAATATATTTGCTTATTCATTTATTTTAGAACACCACTAGCTCCACCCATAGACACATTGTAGGGGTGGTTACAAAATATACATAAGGGAAATGCTGTCGCACACCAATAGAAAAGCTGGGTGAAGTACAACTCCATGCCACTACATTATGTGATCAAAAGGGGCCAGTGTAAAAATATAATTTGTTCGATTATTCAAATCTTGAATGTCAAAAGAGAAGAATAAGTATATAAAACAGTAGTTATTGAACTATTTTGCTTTAATGGTCGGAAACGGTTATCAGGAGAGGGATTACCAGCCTTTAGCTGCTTATCTAGACTCTTCGTTTTCTGTTTTACAGCGAAGCGCTAGGATCTGGAAAAACATGCGTCCGCGGATGTTCACAGAAAACTCCCCATTGTTCCTGGCAAGTATGAATAAATAATAATAAAAAGAGGGTGCAACAAGCGTGAGTCAGCCTTCCTTGGCATTGTTCGATAGTGACGTCATGATCCTTTGTTATTATCTCCAGACGTCGTCCTCGAGGTCTTCCAAGATGTCGTCCTTGAGGACGTCGAGAGGTCGTCCAAGGCGTCGTCCTCTAAGCGTCGTCCTGGAGGTCGTCCTACAGGTCGTCCTCGAGGTCGTCCTAGACGTCTTCTATGAGGTCGTCCTAAAAGTTGTTCTCAAGATCGTCCTAAAAGTCGTCCTTGAGGTCGTTCAAGAGGTCGTCCTAGGCGTCGTCATCTAGGTGTCGTCCTCGAAGTCGCCCTAGAAGTCGTTTTTGAGGTCGTCCTAGACGTCGTCCTCGAGGTCGCCTCATTTTAGAAGTCGTCTTTGAGCTTGTCCTACACGGCGTCCTCTAGGCATTGTCCAAGACGCCGTAAAGATGACATCTTCACTGGTCCTCCATCTTCACGGGGAGTGAAAGGCTCTACGATTTTTTTTTCTTCATTTTTGCATTTCAATGAGATTACGCTATGTTCTATTTGTTTCACGGCAACCTCAACGTTGTACCCGAAGCAGGTGTGTTATCGATCTCCGAAGTCAAACTGTACCTCATCTCACTCTAAGTGCCACTCTCTAAGTCTCGGTTGCCGAGCATCGTTGGTGGGTTGCAAGAATCTCGAACGTATGTTAAGTTGTTCTTTCGCTTCCCAGGCTCTCCTTAATCCAGCTATTCAGCCAGATGAGAAGGGAGATGATGATGTCCATTCATTTGAGGTTACTTCTGTACTTTAGTTTTTCTCGAGCTTTTTTTTTTAGGAAGTTTAATTTTTATGTTTAATGTCGACGGCGATTCCACAACCTATCTAAACATTAAATCATCTCTTTCAGTTCCCTGTTTGACGTCTACTCCAAAATGTTATATTGTGCATTGTTCACACTTTCCGTTCCTTTATTTTCAGCGCAATTTTCTTCTGTCGTTCATGCTTCGTAAAATGTTTGACTTCCTTATGGTTTGAGGATTGCGTACGTTAAACATCGCTTCATCAACGTTGCATAATTTTGTTATTGAATTACTGATGTTTTTTTTTGTGTTAGTTTTCTTTTTGACGTAGAACTACATCTTTCTCCGCGCTTGGAAGCGTTGCTTGGAAGGGGGTGCAAAGTTGGGAGGTTGCTGTCACGAAAACATGCTCATGGAAGTGACGTCACAGGGGTGCGCCGCCTGCTGACAAGATCCGCGCAGTTCGCACGCGCGTCCTTTCTTATATGTTGGCTTGCTCGTTTGCTCGATTCAACGAGAGGCGCAATGTGCTCCTGTCTGATTGAATCGACGATAGACTTCGCTTCGGCAGCCGTGATTCCGCAATCTTCGCTCATCGCTCTGCATTTAAGCTCGCGTGCTCTGCGGCACGGGCAGTTCACGCGACTGCCTCGCGCGACTCGGCGAAGTGTTAAAAACACTCGCAAGCCATTCCGCATATCCGCCTCGGAGATGGCGGCGCGGGGGCTGCACATTTGTCTCTGCCGGACTCCTAGACACGGGCATTCGCTTCTGCGCACCCGACGTCGTCATACGACAGGAGCCGGTGGACGTTCATTCAGCTGCGGCAGTAGTTCTACAGAAATTTGCATATAGGTGTCAAAGGCTATAAATTTTTACTGCTTGCGCGAGATTTGTGAATTTTTATTGCGTCGCCGAGCAATCTATTGTTGATCTATCCTATTTTCCAAACCTTGCTCAATTAGTTCTGTCTACTTTTCGGTGTAAAGCTGCCTAATATTACAGGACGACTAGTGGCAGTTTTAATAAATAAACGAGGTTCACGGGCAGTACACACATGGTCGCAGAGTTGCATGCTGTTCGAGCCTTCATTGGTTACTCCTTCCTCGTCCTTATTTCTAAACAATCAGACAGTCTTGTACACGCTACTCAGACATGTAATTGATTACAATTACGATTACTCTTTTTCAATAAGTGTTCAACTGGATCACACGATTGCTTGAGAAAAAAGGTTATTGGCCGTTACTCGAAAAATAACCGTTACTTCTCCGATTACTTCATATTTTCAAAACGACACAGTATTCTGCTTCTGTGGAAATTAGACTTTTGTACTGTTCAATGTTGAATTAGTATCACCGAATTGTTATCACCTTTTTGGTAAACCATTTTTGTGTAATTGAATTGGGTTCGAGGACTCCTTGGTAGAAAACTTTAACGAGCAAAAGGCACCAGTAGAAGCGGAACGTAAATAAAGGAGCGGTTACGAATAATTTTAGTACTTTAATTGTAAACAAATTACTATTGTGATTACTTCCTAATAGATGTAATCATTTTATTACAAAAGAACTACAAAAATAAGCGATTACAAGTAATTTGATTACATGTAATGAGTCCTGTACAAGTCCGAAGTCAACCTCCTCGCCTTTTTTCACACGCAGAAACAGGAAAGAAATTGCAACTTGTCAAATCTGCTTGGAAGATAGACAATGTATCGCTTTGTGACGTATAGAAATCAAGTCGGATGTTCCTAGAACCCTGAGCTGGTGCGGAATGCTGGCTGTAGTGACCAACTCGTTAAATAGGCCTTTCCGGAAATATGTGGAACCCTCAGTGTCGTCTGCTTGACGCATTGTGGCGTTTCGATGTACGGCATCTGAGATTATCCATGAAAACGAAGACGGTATTGGACTTAGTTTCACATTCTATGATTTCGGAACGGAGGAAAGCAGAAAGTATGCGAAACAGAGTAAGAAATATTTATTTTTTTGTCTTCGCTTTATTTTTTTTTTTTTTTTTGCGTTCTGAGATTTTAAAGACACGAAAAAAGGATTTTTGCCGCTTCAGGAGATACCAAGCGTTCGAGTGTGTTATGGGAACTGCACCTCAAATCCTCTCACTGTCAGGTCTTTTCCATTTTTCCAGAAAGGTCTATTCAATATAGGCGATTCTTGCGGTGGGTATAGTTTCTCCTAAAAAAGAGAGAGGCGCCAAGTGTCGTAAGTCTGTCTATTCCTCGGCCTCTACCGGTTACTTCGATGACAGAGCCGTATAAAACGACACGTTGAACTTGTAAAAGTATTCAAATTTGTTTACGCGTGTGGGTTTATCTCTCCCGAAACTGACTTACGGTACATCTCCCGTTCAATTCGTCCATCTTACAAGATGAGACATTCCCTGCCGCGCAGACCCCGCCCCCCCCCCTACCGCATACCGCAGCATGGTGGGGTGATGAAAATAATCCCTGGAGAAGGGGTACAAGCAGGGACAAAGGACAAACAGAAAACTCCAAACACAACTAGCTGTGTTTGGAGATTTGTGTTTGTCCTTTGTCCCTCTTGTACCCCTTCTCCAGGGATTATTTTCATCATTCTTGTCCAGCTCGGTTGCACCTTTGCATTGAATTGCAATCTAAAGGTGGGGTGTCCGACTATTTTGAAGGAGGCTTAACATAAATACCTGGAGTAAATGATGAAGCCCCAGACCCTTGCATACTGTGTTCTTTCCTTTATAGATGGAAGTATTTCGAAGTTTCTCGTACAATGCTTCTGACGTTTGGTTGGTTGGACAAAGCTTTATTTATATGGGGTGTGTGTCATTAAAGGGAAGCTGAAACATCAAAAACATATTTTTTTTATTATCCGAAACGATTGAAAACGATGCCGGGACATTACCCTCAAAATTCGAAACTTGGGAAATCAAATTTTGTGAAGTAAAAAAAAACAATTTCCAAATGCCGAATTTGAAGTTCCCGCGTGATCTGCGCCAGTGCACTGACGTCAAATATTGCGGCCTCCTGCGAGTCAACTTTCTTTCGCACCTCCGCTCCAAACCACCGCGACCCGAAGCGAGGAGGTGAGGAGCGGGACAGAAGGGCGCCGGCGGACCGGGAAGAACCGGTTTCTTCGTCCGGTACCCCGATTCACCGAACATCCTCTGCTCGAGCGCCGCCAAGGTTTCCGAGGGAGGATACATATCCACGAGGCGACGTCACAACAGATTCTGATCTTTAATATTTCAAAAATAAGGGCCGTAGTGCGTTCGCAATTGCGTTAAAAAACATGTATTACGATTGCCGTTATAAAATGTTATAGAAATGTCGCCTACAAAGCTTCTAAATTTCATGATTATTGACGTCCCCAATCAAAAGAAGCGAGGAGGTGAAGAGCGGGAGAAAAGGGAGCCAAGAAAAAGAAAACGCGAACGCGCAAAAGGTTTTTTTTTTTTTGCGTGTCTATGACTATTTTTTGCATCGTTTTAGACAATAAAAAAAATTACGACCTTTGGGGTGTCAGTGGCCCTTTAAGCCTCGTTGTCGGATCCCCTAGTCCAGGGCCCTGCAGGCTTGAGCTACCCGCCTAGCTCGATCGAGCAGCGCGATCTGCGGATCGGGCTGTGAGGCGAGCAGAGTGGCCTCCCGAGGGGATTGTGGTGGATTAGGAATAGTTCGGATCCCCACTCCAACTGGATTGGGGAAGGCCAAGGTGCAATGGTATAAGGTGGCTTCGGGGGAGTGACAGCCCAGACATTCGCACCGGCATCTGTCGGGAAAGAAGCGGTTGAGGTGAAGGAGGTTAGTAAAAGAGAGGATCTGGGGTTTCCTCCTGTCTGTCGCCTCTTCTCGGGTGAGAGATTTGTCGGGACAGGGTTACGTTCTGGGCGACATTCGATAGTGCTCAGTGACCTGTATGTCTATGCTGGGGCGCCAACAAAATTATGTAGATAACTCAATTGGGTGCTGCTTGGCCACCCTCTTGGTCACGTGAGGTGACGTCGCAATGCACTTTTTCTCACTATGCAGTTAGAGCGATGCTCCCGAAATGATGCAGTTGGCGGTAACGTCAAAATGCCGTCACGATTCAGTGTAGCGATGGAGATAACATTGTGGTCGTCAGGCGGCCGGAGTTGTTGAAATCAGTGAAGATAACGACGTTCGCGCTCGAGGACGGCGTCGAGCCAAAGAAAGCTTTCACGGACCACCCTACCGAAACAACCAGTATAAATTTTAACTAACGGGATTATGGAACAGAAAATGTTACTGGATTTTTTGTTCCATAATCCGGTTAGCAAAACGTTATACTGTTTTTTTGTTTTTTTGTTTTTTCTCGGTGGAGGCATCGCTACGTTTTTTATATGTTCGGTACAAGGTTCGTCAGGGACATAATCGGGGAATAATTCCCGACACTCGCTGGCTCTGACACACAGCGTGGAAGCTTAGGCAACGTCGCGAGGGGCCCCATATGCGGAGAGCCAAGCAGCATATGCTTTCAGCTTCTTTGTTGCTAGTGGCAGGTTTTACTGTGACGAAGACATCACTGTGCATTGGTGCGCGATGAGTTGCGTTATGTTAGATGTTGCAGAGGCGATAGTCGATCACCCGGGTCTCAAAGGGGTGGGCTTCGCTCAAAGGAAAGACAGAAGACGACAACCAAAAAGTTCAGCGATGGTAATTCAGCGGTGTGCTTGATAAATAAAGTTTTACGTATCAATACGCTGTGTTTTAATACAGTCTGGAAAGAACAATTTCAGAGCTCTTGGTAGAAAACGGGAGCTTCATCCAACTTGACGAGTGTCCTGCGAGACTGTCTTAAGCAAGCATTCAAGCTTACTTTAGTGGTTGCATGTGGATCATTTATCGAAAGGTCTAGGGCCCCAATATCGGGAAATTGTGCAGCTCACGCTGTGTGTGTGCTTTTTCATTTTACACTTGCTAAACTCTGTTTGTATGGACATATCATGATACATAATTTTGATTGCCTGATCTTTGTATAAACTGTTTTTAGTCACTCAATTGATGCTGTGCAAGCTAAGTAAAACATCTACACATTATTTTTGTGTTTGCGTGTGTGTATGTGTAAAGCCAGCTTTTTATGGCATGCTTTTTGGGGTGTTATAAAGACCTACATACTTAGCTCTCTGCAGAGGCTGCATTAGCGTAGAAAGCCTCTATCTAGTCTTGATGTGCTTTTTAACAACTGAAATTGTTATGAAACATTCATGTCGGATACCGTATCACGCGTTGTATCCAGGTAACCCTAACCTGGCGACTAACCCCTGAAGCCGATTCCTCGTAATCCCCCTGGACAATATGCTGTCCCGAGGCCAAGCTTATCAAAAAAGCATTGCTTAATATTCTGTTGTAGAGCAGTGAGTAGTTATGCTCAAGAGCAGGTTCCAGAGGCTTCAAAGGTACTGGGCACAGCAACATAATTTGCCTTTCTGTAGAATGCAGGTTCGTATAACACTATTATGGGGATTTCCCCTCTCCATGAACCCATTGCTTCTGAAGTGTCCGACCCCGAGGACGGTGTGAGCTTTGGCGGCAGAGGAAAAGCTGTGCAGCCTTGAAAATCTGAGAGGTGGCCACCTCCGCGTTCCAATTGTGTGCTGCCTACCAGGGTCGCCCTGCTCAAACTTGAAGCCTGGCAGCTGTGGAGCTCGTCACATCTGGGAAATATAGTAGTGTGCATCCGCTTGCAATTTTGCAGACATACTTTGTAACTTGACCAATCTAGCAGAAAGAGCGAGTCCCTTTTGATTAAAAAGTGATCTACGTAGCAGACAGTTTAAGCGGCATCTGGGTCGGTCGTGTTCTTTTATCGACTGAATATTCTGGATGAAGAAGCAGTTTGATACAAGAATACTTTTTTTGTTGTTGTTGTTGTCAAGAGCAATTTCATAAGCATCAAAACAGGTTACCACACATCCATGGCGGGTAAGTCTGGCATCTCTGAATATGCTGTTTCATGTTAAACAGAAGAGAAAGATAGACCTGACAAGTACATTTTCTCTTTTTTATGGTGTACCTTGGCTGGAAAAACACTAACCCAAGAATATGTTATCCAAACGATTTTTTGGTATGGCACTTAAAATTATAACTTTTTTATGTTTCTGATAAGTTGCTGC
>JAZHYW010009609.1:0-52531 GCA_037355805.1 Ixodes ricinus
CCTGTTTCTGCGTGTGAAAAAAGGCGAGGAGGTTGACTTCGGACTTGTACGGGACTCATTACATGTAATCAAATTACTTGTAATCGCTTATTTTTGTAGTTCTTTTGTAATAAAATGATTACATCTATTAGGAAGTAATCACAATAGTAATTTGTTTACAATTAAAGTACTAAAATTATTCGTAACCGCTCCTTTATTTACGTTCCGCTTCTACTGGCGCCTTTTGCTCGTTAAAGTTTTCTACCAAGGAGTCCTCGAACCCAATTCAATTACACAAAAATGGTTTACCGAAAAGGTGATAACAATTCGGTGATACTAATTCAACATTGAACAGTACAAAAGTCTAATTTCCACAGAAGCAGAATACTGTGTCGTTTTGAAAATATGAAGTAATCGGAGAAGTAACGGTTATTTTTCGAGTAACGGCCAATAACCTTTTTTCTCAAGCAATCGTGTGATCCAGTTGAACACTTATTGAAAAAGAGTAATCGTAATTGTAATCAATTACATGTCTGAGTAGCGTGTACAAGACTGTCTGATTGTTTAGAAATAAGGACGAGGAAGGAGTAACCAATGAAGGCTCGAACAGCATGCAACTCTGCGACCATGTGTGTACTGCCCGTGAACCTCGTTTATTTATTAAAACTGCCACTAGTCGTCCTGTAATATTAGGCAGCTTTACACCGAAAAGTAGACAGAACTAATTGAGCAAGGTTTGGAAAATAGGATAGATCAACAATAGATTGCTCAGCGACGCAATAAAAATTCACAAATCTCGCGCAAGCAGTAAAAATTTATAGCCTTTGACACCTATATGCAAATTTCTGTAGAACTACTGCCGCAGCTGAATGAACGTCCACCGGCTCCTGTCGTATGACGACGTCGGGTGCGCAAGAAGCGAATGCCCGTGTCTAGGAGTCCGGCAGAGACAAATGTGCAGCCCCCGCGCCGCCATCTCCGAGGCGGATATGCGGAATGGCTTGCGAGTGTTTTTAACACTTCGCCGAGTCGCGCGAGGCAGTCGCGTGAACTGCCCGTGCCGCAGAGCACGCGAGCTTAAATGCAGAGCGATGAGCGAAGATTGCGGAATCACGGCTGCCGAAGCGAAGTCTATCGTCGATTCAATCAGACAGGAGCACATTGCGCCTCTCGTTGAATCGAGCAAACGAGCAAGCCAACATATAAGAAAGGACGCGCGTGCGAACTGCGCGGATCTTGTCAGCAGGCGGCGCACCCCTGTGACGTCACTTCCATGAGCATGTTTTCGTGACAGCAACCTCCCAACTTTGCACCCCCTTCCAAGCAACGCTTCCAAGCGCGGAGAAAGATGTAGTTCTACGTCAAAAAGAAAACTAACACAAAAAAAAACATCAGTAATTCAATAACAAAATTATGCAACGTTGATGAAGCGATGTTTAACGTACGCAATCCTCAAACCATAAGGAAGTCAAACATTTTACGAAGCATGAACGACAGAAGAAAATTGCGCTGAAAATAAAGGAACGGAAAGTGTGAACAATGCACAATATAACATTTTGGAGTAGACGTCAAACAGGGAACTGAAAGAGATGATTTAATGTTTAGATAGGTTGTGGAATCGCCGTCGACATTAAACATAAAAATTAAACTTCCTAAAAAAAAAAGCTTGAGAAAAACTAAAGTACAGAAGTAACCTCAAATGAATGGACATCATCATCTCCCTTCTCATCTGGCTGAATAGCTGGATTAAGGAGAGCCTGGGAAGCGAAAGAACAACTTAACATACGTTCGAGATTCTTGCAACCCACCAACGATGCTCGGCAACCGAGACTTAGAGAGTGGCACTTAGAGTGAGATGAGGTACAGTTTGACTTCGGAGATCGATAACACACCTGCTTCGGGTACAACGTTGAGGTTGCCGTGAAACAAATAGAACATAGCGTAATCTCATTGAAATGCAAAAATGAAGAAAAAAAATCGTAGAGCCTTTCACTCCCCGTGAAGATGGAGGACCAGTGAAGATGTCATCTTTACGGCGTCTTGGACAATGCCTAGAGGACGCCGTGTAGGACAAGCTCAAAGACGACTTCTAAAATGGGCGACCTCGAGGACGACGTCTAGGACGACCTCAAAAACGACTTCTAGGGCGACTTCAAGGACGACACCTAGATGACGACGCCTAGGACGACCTCTTGAACGACCTCAAGGACGACTTTTAGGACGATCTTGAGAACAACTTTTAGGACGACCTCATAGAAGACGTCTAGGACGACCTCGAGGACGACCTGTAGGACGACCTCCAGGACGACGCTTAGAGGACGACGCCTTGGACGACCTCTCGACGTCCTCAAGGACGACATCTTGGAAGACCTCGAGGACGACGTCTGGAGATAATAACAAAGGATCATGACGTCACTATCGAACAATGCCAAGGAAGGCTGACTCACGCTTGTTGCACCCTCTTTTTATTATTATTTATTCATACTTGCCAGGAACAATGGGGAGTTTTCTGTGAACATCCGCGGACGCATGTTTTCCAGATCCTAGCGCTTCGCTGTAAAACAGAAAACGAAGAGTCTAGATAAGCAGCTAAAGGCTGGTAATCCCTCTCCTGATAACCGTTTCCGACCATTAAAGCAAAATAGTTCAATAACTACTGTTTTATATACTTATTCTTCTCTTTTGACATTCAAGATTTGAATAATCGAACAAATTATATTTTTACACTGGCCCCTTTTGATCACATAATGTAGTGGCATGGAGTTGTACTTCACCCAGCTTTTCTATTGGTGTGCGACAGCATTTCCCTTTTGTATATTTTGTAACCACCCCTACAATGTGTCTATGGGTGGAGCTAGTGGTGTTCTAAAATAAATGAATAAGCAAATATATTCTCCTCGAACGCCGCGCAGCAGCTTGAGCCACAAGGCAGTGACTGCAAACCTATAGAGATGAACGTAGTTATGAATTCGCATAAGGATGATACTGATCCAGCATCAAAGGCTGTCGATCTCTATCACGAACAAAGTCTCGTCTAACCAAATATTTGATAGCCAGAAGCGATGAAAGTACGTTTATATTTGTCATGGCATCGAAGTCGGCGGGACCAAACCAAAACGGAAAACAACGGCAGAACCAGCGATGACAGAGAAGAAAGCAACGAAAAGGTGGAACGAACATTTTGAAGAAGGATAGTGAAGCAACAACGCAACGTACGGATAAAATACACGAGCGCCTTGATGCCATCAACGGAAGGAATAAAATGACTGAAAGAAAATAAAGAATCTGCTACAATGCACGAGCTCGCAGCAACGAAATGCAGTACAAAGGAAAACGAAAAGAAGGATGCCCGGAGGCAGAACTGGCGCTTCATTTCCAAACCGTCTTCGCCATATAGAAAGCCCCCTAGGTATCAGAATCCAAAAAAGAACTATTCCTGAAAGGCGTAAAAGGGCTTTTCACAAAAAGAAAAAAATGTATGGAACTGCGTTCCTTCGCGTCAGGAAATGGGGAAAATGAAAACGACCACGCAAAATAAATGGAACGAAGACGCGATCATATATTCCGAGCTTGAATGAAATATCGAGGATTTGCCAAATAAAAGGGACACGCGAGCTATCAAGATCTTGAAATGAACTTATCAAGTGCTGGTGGGACGAGAATACAAGATATTTTTTTCTTTCCCGTGTGAAAGAAGCACATGTTAAGTATTTATATATGATGTTTATTGACAAGAAAATCGTACTATAAGGGTTTTTGTTTTTCCATCTTGTTTTTCCCGGAGCTCTGTGTTTACCCAACGCCCCTTCACTTTAATAAAGGTGTGGGCGTCTACTTTCACGCACACCACTTGGAGAGCCAATAATCTTAACTTACGGAGGCAGCTCAGCGAATGACGATGCCGAAACATACGTTTAGACCAAAAAACGCAGTCTGAGTTGTGACATTAAGCAATGCAAGCGTGACGTTTTGCATTGCCTAATGTCACAACTCAGACTGCGTTTTTTGGTCTAAACATATGTTTCGGCATCGTCATTCGCTGACTACCTCCGTAAGTTACGGTGATAGGCTCTCCGAGTGTTGTGCGTGAATGTAGACGCACAGACATCTTGTAGAGTGTTTTATATAAGATGCCTGTCACGCGGGCCTTTCTGACCCGATCACACCCTATCCAGTTGCGCTGGCCTCATTGGCTGCCCATTGCCACCCGGGGCGTTACTGGAAAAGAAAAAGCCACCGGCCACTTCAAGCCAAGCCGAGCACATGCGGACGCGCGGTTCCGTTCAAGCGCCATTTTTGAGCTCATTCTTCGGCGCAGACTAATAGACGTTGCTGAAAAATAGAAAGGAATTACATCTACAATAATCAAGGCTAAATTATAATAATTACAATCAGAATTACTCTCCTATAAAAGTAAGTGGCCGTTATCCCAAAAAGTAATCCGTCACTTTCGTAGCGTTTCTTCCAACAATAGGCCACCCCAAGAAAGAAACAAAGAAAAGAGGGTCATACACTTTCTTATTGTGGCCACCTGATTCATTTATTGACCTTGAATATTTTTAGCAGATGGTGGCTCTCGAAAGTCTCGTCAGACATTTTGCGTCATTTCTTACTGAAGATGTCGACTGCTACGCTGAACTGCCTTTGAACTCAGGCACTCGATGGGAGTGCCATATTGTGCCTCACGAATGCTTCATGCTCTGCATTGAGCTTCTTCGGCGAAGCAATGGAAGTAGTATTTACCTTGGTGAAAGACCAAAGCTTCGTCGTCGCAGATGTTGCCTGATATTCGAGAGTTTTTGTAGATCGTTCCGATACCTCCTATACCCCTGATAACTATACCTGATATCGATATGATGCATGCGCAAAGGCGGCGGCGGGGTATCGGTATCGTTAACAGAAGTGAAGAAACGATCTGCTAAAATTTTCTATTGTGGAAATAGTGAAGCTGTAGAAGTTGTCATACAGCTAGCCAAAACTGGAATAAGAAATGATTTACATACATCTTACAAAACCGGCATATATTGCCAGACAATAGCAAAACCTAGTTCGTAACGGTAAGGTGATAATCAAATAATCAATAACGTTTGGATCAATCTTCTCTTTCCTTTGGTCTTGAACAGGTGGAGCCTCGGTTGAGACGTTGGCGAATAAGAAAACGTTTCAATATATAAATATAAGTAATAAAAAAAAAAAACACCGAGGCCGGCTTGCTAGAAGTAGTGTCTCAGTTGAGACTGCTCAAAGAAAGCGCTGCCAAGGCTCGGCCGCGATAGGGTCTGAGACTCTGTTTAAGCTCGAGTGCCAGCCTTGACAGCGCTTTCTTTCAGCAGTCTCAACTGAGACTTTGTTTCGAGCAAGACGGCCCAGGACACCCCTGAAAACAATTATTTAGAACGTCGGTTAAATCAAGGAAATGTGAAAGTACGTTTGCCGTGTGTAGCTTTCTTGCTGCCGTTCAAAAACGCACGGAGCACGGACCGACTGATCTTCCCTCTAATATTCTCCACATGGACGTCTTCTGAGGCTACGGGCAGCGAAGGGCAGAGAACTATTCCACACTTACGAGTTTCAATCTCTGCTCAAGCCCAGAATCTCAAGTCTACGTCAATACCATTTTGTTTTATTTCTACAAATCTCTGCTTGAGATAAGGTGCGTTCTGCCGGAGTAAAAACCGAACAAAAAAGGAAGACTCTTACTATTTTTGAAGTGCTCGCGAAAAGCTGACTCGCAAAAAGGGTGACTGAGATGCATATAACCTGGCTGAAATTCACAAATAAAGTTGGCCAACCCTAGAAGATGGACCAAAAAAAGTAAGCATATTTTAAGACAGACACAAATAAGGTGAAAAGAAGCAGAAACAACCTGTTTTTTAACATGCTGCTTTTAGGATGTTCTCATCTTCTCTTAGAAAGCAAGATGTTTTCTAGGGGAAGATGAGAAATGTGGAGCAACGAACGAGGATGCATGTGGCAATAACACCTTCACATATTATCACATCCCTTTTAGTAAATTTTAGGGTAGACGGAGTGTTCTCTCCTGTTGTGACATTATGGAACTAGTCCTAATCACTATAACCGAGAAGGCATTGTTAATTCTTGTCTGTACACTTATCGCCTCGTGCTTCTCGAAGAGGCACACAATCATTTGGTGTCCCCCTCTCCCCATCTTCGATCGCAAAGAAAAAAACAAAGAGACTAAAAAGCGGCTATAGGTTGTCCCCTCTCCCCCTACTTTTTTTTTTGTGGAATACCTATTTACATTTTCTGACATTGTTGTTACGGTCGAAAAAACAACAATAATTATAAATGTCTCTGTTTTGCCAACAGTTTACAGTTGGAACGTGAAAAAGAAAAAAAAAGCTGTAACACAGCTTGACTCGTCCCGAGCCACCTAAATAGCAGTTGATACGCGGGCACCAAAATTATTTACAAATGATTAGGAAATAATTGAAAACATGAAGAGATCCTTTACACGAGAAAAAAATGATTAGTGTCATTATATAAGGCAAATTCAATTTGAACAGGCTAGCATTATTAGACAAAACGCGGCGAAAACAACTTCAGCCCCCAAAAATTAACTCTTTTCTTCGATTCCTTTTGGTTTAAGATGAGTATATCATCACTTTGCTTCTATTAGGTTTGGTGTGAGATGAGTATGATGAATTCCAGTAGGCTTCTCACCGGCACATTGTTAAGTTCAATATTTTTCCTGCTGAACTGATTCAGTGCAGTCGGAAGGATGTATGATGTAATGTATTGTCCATTATTCGTTCTAAAAAATGGTACTTCCCATGGTTCTACAGTTCGCGTTGGATATGTATATACATTTTTTCTTAGGTCTGCTAAGTCTTCGTGATAATGTTGAGATTCATTTTTTACCATATATTTCGAACAAAAAAGATATTTGTATAAATCAAAATTTTTATTACTCTAAGTTGATTGAAAACAATGTTCATTGGATAATCCAGCGTAAGATGAGAAATGCTTCTTAACATATTTTTTGTAATATGGATATGTTTTGAAGATTGGTATATGTAATCCCCCATTTAAGATGGCCATAATTTATAGGCGAATAAATTAATGAATTATAAAATAATAACTTTGTTTTAAGAGGAAAGATGTGTTTAAGACGATATAAAATACCAACGACACTTGATAATTTAATACGATGAAATTAACATGTTTTCCTGAAACAAAAAGGCGTAAAGTTTTAGATGTAAGCACAATTTATATTTTCGAAGAATTAAAAAAATATCTTCCGTAATGTAGTCATATTTATTTTCTGGTCGAAATAAGACTGATTTTGTCCTATTTACATTTCTTTTTAGAGCCTCACATTCACTCCAACCATCAAGTGCTTATAATATTTCATTGACGTCACGTATAAGCTCTGTGGCATTTTCTCCAGTAAAAAATAAGCTAGCATCATCAGCGTAGATAAAAAAATTAGTTGTTGAACTTCCGTTTACTATGTCATTTACATAGATATTGAAAATAAAGGCGCCAAAATACTCCCTTGGGGAACGCCGGACATAATCGGTTTTATTTCAGATGACTGACCATTCATAGCTACATATTGTCTGCGGGTAGACAAAAATGAATTTAAAAGAAGCGATACTTGGCCACGAAATCTATAGTCATTTTATGTCATATTTAGCAAATTATGATCCAGGCAGTCAAAAGCTTTAGTGAAGTGAACTTATAAACCAATAGTAATTTTGTTATCCTTAGAATTTTTAAGTATATGTTCTTTTTGGGCTAAAGAGCGAGTTCAGTAGAGCGATGTTTACGGAAACCAAATTGACATGAACTCATTAGATTCTGTTTATCCGTAAATGTTGTCATTCTAAGGAGTATACTTTCTTCTAGACTTTTAGAAAATACCGATAGGATTGAAACGGGGTGGTAATTACCTAGGTCATTTTTATCCCCCGTTTAATATATTACTTTTGCTTTAGCTAATTGCATTCGTCTGGGAAATACTCCGGCTAGCAAGCATAGATTAAAGGTGTGCTTAAAGGCTTTCTTTAACGAGGTTAACAAAATAATTACTAAATGCATTTGCTAATGCTCGACCTGATAACTCCTGGCCATAGTTGTTTATATTTTTTCTTTGTTTCGGCGCACATGAATGACCCAAGACAGAATTAATTTTTTCCATAAAACGTCGACTTTGTTAGAGCACCTTACAAAGAACTCACAAAAATAAACCTCTCTAGCATTTAGAAGTTCTTTGTTTAGTATATTTCGATACAGCTTAAATATTTTCAGTTTTTCATTTTCTAAGTTTTTTACGAATTTATTATATAGCGCATTTTTTGGTTTGAATTTTTTTGTGAGTAATTCTTTTGCTATCCATTGTTAACAACTCTTTCTAGAAATACGTAGTAATTTATTTGGAAAACAAATTTCATATACTTTTTTTAATTTATTCAGTAACAATTTATATGCTGCATCGGCGTTCGTTTCTTGAAGGATGTCGTTCCAGTCCGAGCAAGACAGTTTCTTTCTAAAATCGTTCCAGCTATCGGGTGTTATGTTTTGTAATTTAATTGACTGAATATTATGTTTTTGTTTGCACTTTTAATTTGTATACACAAACATTTGCCTAAATGAGCACTTATGTCGGCTATTACGAAGCTAGATTTAGTGTATGTCTCGTTATAGCTTGTTATAAATAAATCTACTAGTGTCGATGATTCAGTAGCAATTCTTGTTGCCGAAGGTATCGTATTAACACATCCGCTGCACCTAATTAGTACATTCATCTGTATTTTACATGACGTTGCAAGAAACATGTTTATATTAAAATCACCACCCAAGATTACGTTATACACATTTTCATTTGCATACTCAAGGAAAGACTCAAGGTAAGTAAAAACGACGATAAGTTCACACTTGGCGGACGGTAACAAACCGCAATAACACTTTGACATATCACTAAGGAAAGCATGTCGTTATCTTTATGAACACAACAATAGTCAGTGAGCATCTCACAGGAAATGTCCGATTTAACCAAGATGGCCACGCCACCTCCCCGAGTCACCAAGTGATTAACAAAAATAGCTGTTATGCATTGGTAACTTTAAAACGTTGTAGTATTCGTAAACCACGTTTCTGAAGGCATAATTATATCAAACAAAAGTTTGAATTGATCAAATAGATTTTGAGGCTTGCTGTTATAAAGAATGGCTTTGGAGAACTGAAGAGTGCCAAGCATCCACTTGCGCTGGTCAATCCGCGTGACAGTGTGACTGCGCTCGGCTTTACCAGTCTAAACACAACTATTTTTCTTTTTTTTGGTGGTGGGGGGGGGGGGTTGTTAAAAAATGTAACAGATTACGACGAATCCGTCGCGTAAATATGTAAGAAAATTACTTTACAATTACTCTAGCAAATATTTAATTATTCTGTTACTAAATTACTGATAAATGTAAAAGATTGCAAGTAAATTCGCTATTTGTAATGGATCACGCACAAGTCTGCCTTGGCCTGCCTTTGAGACTTCGACAGATCCATCACGCGTTTGGTGTTGTGTGCTGTCGTGCACATCCAAATTAAGAAACAAAGTACCCGGCCGGTCTTTCCACGGAATTCCCGCCAACCTCGACGTCCGACAGCAGCGGATGGAGCTCATCTTCCGTGAGAACCTTGAGTCAATTTCCACCTCCAGCTCCTCGGTCGTCTGCACTTTGTGGCACCAGACTTCAAAGAAAATAGAAAACGTCTACTCAAGAAAAATGCGCTATCCAGCCTATTCGCAGACTATCCCTCGTATATTAGTCCAGCGCAGCACAAGGTGCATCCTGAACTATGCAGCCCCAAGCGCAAACCAGCTCGACCGTGACAAAGGTGGATCTGTGAATAAAATAAAGAATCTGGATATAACTGGCGGAAGTGATGTTCAGCCCGTCGACAGCAGTGCGGTTTCAGCCAACGGGTTTACTGGTAATTTTCACGTGCAATCATCGATTACACCAACTTATATCAGTCTCACTCCAACCAAGGTTCTAACTGCCATGAGCCCAACCCCCACGAGGCCAAGCGCTACGAGTCTTATTTTTGTGACCTCAACCACCATCACCTGGAAATGGCTTGACTACAACATCTCTACATCCAACACATCCTGCGAACTCAACACGTGGCGTGTTAAATCCCGCAGTTTGCATAAAAAATAAGCCATGAAGATAATTTTATCGGCTTCTAACGACACCAGTGCAATGACACCAGCGCTGTCAAAACGAGTTTTTGCAAAACGAAAATTTGCAACACAAAGAGAGGGGCCAGGACAAGCTCTATTTGTATAGTGGATCGTAGAAAATGGAGAGCGAAAAAGCGAGCTTCTCGGCTACAAATTGCGAGACTGAGAGAAACAGTGCACCGACATAAAGAGGTCCGCAGACTAAAACAAGACCATTGTGTGGAAGCTTTTCTAGATGTTGTAGCCGCTGCTGAAGATATCAATGTCAAAGCATCATTCATTCTGGACCAGGTGTCAAACTACAGAAAAAGACCAACATGGGCAGAAAAAGCTGTGGGGTACTGTGTCATCCTCCGGAACCTCTCCACCAAGGCATACGAGTACATCCGAAGTGAACGGCTTCTGCGTCTTCCATGCAAAAACATCCTACAGAAGTTCATTGGAACGCCAGATGACGAAGTCGATTTCCAGCCCTCTGGTTCGTTGTAGGCTGAAAACGGAGCTGAAGAGCTCTGACTTTTGCTTAGTCGATAGTGTACAACTTGATAGTGGATAACAATAATAATAATAATAATATCTTTATTTCTATCAAATCTTGATTGGGATGGGGGGGGGGGCGAGGGAAAAGCTGCGATATGCAGCTTTTTCCTCGGGTGAAATACATATCAAGCAAAAGCTAGAATATCATAAGCAGCGAGACGCGTTTATTGGTGACGTTGATATGAGTGCGGATTTAAAGCACCTGGTTTGTAGTTGACATCAACAGTAACCTGGGGAAATTCCTTACTTTGTTTTTGCTTTGTGGCTTGGCAGAACGCTACAACGTTACCTGTTGGATATTTTTCCACCAAGAGCTGCACCGAAATTAAACTTGCAGAAAGTATTGTTCATATCATCAGAGAAGACGGAAAAACTGGGCTAAGAGATCGTTCGACTGGTCACAGATAACCACAAGATCAATGCTGCTGCCATGAAAATGGTGTGCAAAGGATGTGCCACAACGTTGGCTCCGCATCCAGTGGATGGTTTAAGAAGGAGTTTCCTTGTTTTTTGACCAATGACACATTATAAAAAATGTGAGGTCCCAGTTTCTTGCAAATACTATTGGTGGTAATAAAGTAAGCTCGTCAGCTCCTTTGAGAATTCAGCAAGGATTTACAGTGAAGCCGGTCAGGGTTCTAACGAGCAAACGCCCCTATCTTTCAAATATCGAGAAGATGAGCCTGAGACCGGCTGTGCAGACCAGGGACTCACACCGAATAATATAACATTTCGGTTACGGTTACGGTTACCGTTTCTTGAGATATCGGTTTCGTTTCGGTTTCTTACGGCTGTAATTTTTATGGTTTCAATCACATTCCTAATACCCGTTTTTTTTTTGTTTCTCCAATAATTTGATTTATTGAAACCCTAGCCACCCTTTTTATCATAAACGGTTTAAAATTGTCCCAGATATTCAACAACAGAGACATTCACAATAACAAGAACTCAAAACCGTCTTAGTAGTTCTACTTGTTCAAAAGTTGCACACGTTTCTAGCTCCAACACTTGTTAACTACACCTATTTGCTTTTTGATACCCAAGCATACATGTTACCCACGCTACTCGAGGATCATCGCATTTTATATATTAAAAATAAAAATAAAGATCGCGACTTTGTTGTTTCGCAGCGTTTGTAAACAACCCCAGAAAGTTCCCACAGGGTGCAGGAAGAGCCATTCCCCCCATCTCGTCACTATAGTTTGTTGCAACCTAAGATATGCAGAAGAGACTTTGCCCACAATGAAGGAAGGAGCAGAACTATAGCCCTGCTCTAGAAAAATGCTGCTAAGTTGAATGAAATAAAAAAAATTGAGAGCAGGACTAGTTGGTCAAGGTCAAACATTATGTAAATGCGATAGTGCAAAAACGAGGAAGAATAAGGAGAGGAAGGAAAAACACAGAAAGCTGTAGAAAGGTGTCGTGTTTTACTTGTTCCTTTTCCTAGTCTTCGTTGTTGTCGCTGGCATATTCCTTCGCGTTTTCGGATGTAATAAGATAGGATTTATATATTCTGTTTATCGTGCCTACAAACAGCTGGAGGCCTTATTGGTCCGTACATATTACAAAAAATTAAATAATAGATACAGACAAACAAACAAGCAAGAGGTGATTGAGAAAAGATAAAAGGAAATAATTAAAACTACGGAAAACAGCATTGCACAGATGTTTTTCAAGCGTACAACAATCCTCTTCTGCAATTTAAGAGGGGTGAAAACAATTCTAAATCACTCCTATCGCGATTATAAAGGAGCTCAGAAGGCGTGTCATCGCGGACTGGACACCAACTTTTTGAAGGTAGAAAAGAAAGTAGAAAATCTGATACGCTTTTGAGGAACACTGAAAGAAATCGCACTTAAAAGTAAAGGTGTATCAATTGTAGTGTTCACTATCTTATACAAAAGAGTCATGTCCCGCGTTAATCTTCTTTTGGACAAGGGTACCAGGTCAAGCAGATTAAGTAAGTATTCATAATCAAAATAAATGCGCCTCGCAACCCATCTATCGTAAAAAATACGCACGAGACGACTCTGCGTTTTTTCTAAAATACATTCTTGTGACGATACAATGGTATTCCATACGACTGAGTAGACCTCGATTTTAGACAAAACAAGGGCCTGAAATGGATGAATCATGCTAGCGTAAGTACGAACCTTCCGCGTCATTCAGGAAATAACGCCTAGCACCTGATAAGAATCCTCCACAACTTTCGAAACATGCTCAGTAAACTGAACGGCGGTAATAAAACAGCACTTCCAGGTCAAGAATAGTATCTTACCTTGCGATAGCTGAACCTAATATGGCACACCAGTACTCAATGCAGTTTGTTTTACGGGTAAAGGAATCAGCCTTGGTTTTACAGGGGTTAAGTAGCAAATTATTTTTCAAGCAAGTTTAGAACTGCCTGAACATCGTCTTGCATCATTAGGCAGTGAGTAGTTGAATGAGTTTCGCGATAAATCTTAACATCATCTGCAAACTGCAGCACCTTTGAATGCTGCAAACTGTCTACCAAACCATTGAGAAAAATGTTGAATAACAACGGCCTCAGATTGGACCTTTGAGGCACTCCAGTATTTAGAACATATCAGGCAAAGGAAACGCCTTTCATACAACAATCCGTTAGGGCTTCCGCCAAGATAACTTGACAACCAACTGCAAAACGAGCTGCAAAACACCAAGATAACTAGACAACCATAGTTCGTTCTAGAGGGCGACACTATTCACGTGTCTACACAGCGAGTCTCATAGGCAGCCTCCCTCAACCTAAGGTTGTAAATTGATATTAATACTTTTTTTGTTTTGCCCAAGAGACATTTCTAATGCGAGAAAAAATGTATAATATTAGAGATTAGGAATTTGTACAATATTCAATCTATTATATAATGGGTTAGTGTGAGTTTCGTACTCAACGTTACATCAATTGCGGAACAGCTTTTCTTTGTAGAGTATGCATTAGTATAGTGTTTGTGGCGGTCGTATTCCCGCTACAATAATTATACTGAGTAAAAAAGGAAATTTTACATTAGAAGAATAACCGAAACTGGGATGATATGGCGATATTTCTACATAATACCTACAACTTTCGATAGATTTTGGCATCTCGTACAGTTTCGTCGGATGACATGTATTGATTAAATATTATTCCCAGAGCTTTCATGCTTTCCACTGTATCTATACATTAGCTTTGATAGATTTACCTGCCGCTCCTGCACCGGTGCAGAAAAATGTAGAGCAGTCTACTTCCGGTGTGTGCATTGTGATACGACCGGAAGTACGCCGCCCTACACTTTTGTGCACCGGTGCAGGAGGATTACGGAAATAGAACAAAGTTAGTGTGTTCGAAAATAAAAAATGAAGGAATAAAAACAGTTCTTTTTTTCTTTCGGGATATGAACAATACAGCTTTGGTTTTACTACAATATATTTGTAAAGAGTTTGAATATATCAAAGCATTTACGTTTTTCAAGAATGTATTTGCATTATTTCTAATCTGATCAGCAACAGCACCTGAAGTACGTATACTGGTATCATCAGCATAGATGATGAGATTTACATTGTGATGAATATCTGAGACGTCATTGATGTTGAGATGAAAGACAAGTGGTCCCAGTGTACTTCTCTGCGGAGTATATATATATATATATATATATATATATATATATATATATATATATACAGGGTGTTTCAGAGAACTCAGGCCAAATCGCTCCTGCGAAAACTACTCATCGCAACGAAAAAAGGCTTGTGTCGTTTTGGTCCTGGGCCAGGGGCCCATTTAGGAAAATTATTAAAGTCCGAGATAATTAAGTTGTTAATTATTTTTGCGTAATTAACTTTTTTAATATTGTGTTTAAGGGCATGGTTTCAATTAGAAAATTGCTCAGCATCGTCGAAAAACACTAAAGCAACAAATTGCAGAACGATAGAAGGCACGCGAAGTATTTTACGGCTTTCTGAAAAACCGCACAAATTCGACGGGTTTTTAAGTTTCGGTTTCCTATCGGAGCGCATCTCGGCCCCGGCGGCACCGCGCCCCGTGGAGAGATAGTGCAACCAACCTCTGCTGCGCTGTCATCGCGCGACGCAGCAGAGGCTGGTTGCTCTATTTCTCCACGGGGCGCGGTGCCGTCGGGGCCAAGATGCGCTCCGATAGGAAACCGAAACTTAAAAACCCGTCAAATTTGTTCAGTTTTTCAGAAAGCCGTAAAATGCTTCGCGTGCCTTCTATCGTTCTGCAATTTGTTGATTTAGTGTTTTTCGACGATGCTGAGCAATTTTCTAATTGAAACCATGCCCTTAAACACAATATTAAAAAGTTAATTACGCAAAAATAATTAACAACTTAATTATCCCGTACCTTAATAATTTTCCTAAATGGGCCCCTGGCCCAGGACCAAAACGACACAAGCCTTTTTTCGTTGCGATGAGTAGTTTTCGCAGGAGCGATTTGGCCTGAGTTCTCTGAAACACCCTGTATATATATATATATATATATATATATATGATATATATAATATATATATATATATATATATATATATATATATACATTTAGGGTATCCAAGAAGCGACGACTGCCTTCGATGGTGTCCAGGCTCGATCTGCCCCCGAGCACCAACTAGCCCCGCGCGCCCAACGATGATCTTTGTTCATTTCTATGCCGACATCACCCCCTCTCTGAGGTGGGGGGGGGGGGGGGGCTAAGGCGTGTGTTGGTTGTTAAAGGCCCCGGAAGACAAGTTTCGCCGTACAATTCGATTACCACAGTTGAACCCCCTGGAGCGTTCTTGCCAGGTGGTGACAGGCAGCTGTGCCCGGAAGCAAGGAGAGGCGGCCTTGGGGTCGCCAACATGCCTCTTACGAAGGGATGACATGGCCTCCACCGAAGAATCATCGAGTTGACGGACGCCAGTGTCATCGGGACGTCTTTACCTTCCCGCTTCTCTCCTTCCTGCTTCTTTCTGGCCTCGACGCGCGGCGCCCCGGCAGCCGTGGGACGCCCTCGACAAAGGAGGGGGGGGGGCATTGCGTCCTCTCCCCAGCTTCGACCGTCGATGGGATTGTCCCCTCAGCGCACGGAAACCAAGACGCCTGCGGTTGGGGACAATTATATCTTTGCCCCACCCGGGCTTCGATGGCGCCGGTGACCGACGAGACTGACAGGCGACACCGTGACCAATGTTGTCTGCCCTTCCGTGTGCGCGACGCGAGTGGCGGTGTGTAAGGGACAGAGGGAGAGGCGTGCCTGAACGTTACGAACAATGGCCCCACCGTTTTGGCCAAGACATAGACCATGTGGATTCCCTGCTACGGATGTGGGGAAATGTGACATTATAAAAGGAGCAGCAGGCGGCTGCTAGCGTGTGTTTTCTAGTGTTCTCGCGTTGATGTTGTAAACTTGTCCAGGTGTATATAAAAATAGTTATACGAGACACCCGTCCTGCTGCCTGGTCCTTCGCAATTCCTGCGTCCTCATGAGGTCCTGCCCTGGCTCGGCTCCCTGCCGCACCCAAAGTGCCCGGACAACCACACGGTCCCAACAGTGTCCAAGGTTGATTGCACATCACCACGGTGTCCACGGCTCCGTCGAAACGGCTGAAGTAGCTCACCTGGGCATCCTTTGTCCTCTCCTTTGTAAGAACCCTGCGCGATTGTTTCACACATCCAGCTCTTTCCACTAACTGCTTTCGTCTCGGAGGACCCACCACTTCCTACCCAGACGGCAAGAATATCAACTGTTCTCCGTCCGAAGTAAATCACCACTCACTGTCGCAATCTCACGCACAAACAGTCGCACGAGACCTCACGAAGATCACCGCAGTGCGCCAGGTCCATCAAGGACTGGTCCCGCTCCAGTGTTCAGCCTTGCATAAGACGGTCGTGAAAAGAAAACAGACGACCGTCGCACAACTTGTTGTCCTCGGCGGAATTGTCCGCATCGTCCCTGTGGTTCGGCGGTGAGCTCGGGCTCACGTCTCTGCACAGCTGGCCGGGGGGACACAAGTCCGCGCAGGGCCCCAACGTGGGTCCCGGGGGAGCGGCGAAGAAGCCCGGAGGACCCAGGAAAGGTCCGAAGGCGTGACTCGGGTTCAGGTAGTGGGGACACCAGAGCCTGTGGCGTTCACTCGTGGCTTTAAGGTCGAGACGCGTGTGGATATATGGTCTTGGAGGCAGGTGTGACTAGTCGTCGATGTTGACGTTGTCAGAAGGAGGGTGCGCAGTCTTTCGGGGCATGATCGGGAAACAACGATCAATGCGGCCACCATATCGGCCGACGTTAAAGGCCGGCTAGACGCCGTTACATTGTCACCATGGCATTGCTGGCGCTCGACGTGTAGGTCCCCTCATGAGTGCCGGTGATTAGAGATAAGCGGCACTCTGCAGAGGGCGCACAGCGTCGCTTGCTTCCTCGTCCGCGTAGACACAGTGCGTATCTGGGCACACCGCTCTTGTAGAGTGCAGCCCTGGAACGGCGGCGGGACGGCGGCCGAATCAAGTCCATGAGGCACCTGGGGCTGATGGTCCCAGTCCGCCTGGGATGCAAACCCCACAAGTATATTCTGCTCCATTATGTACCAGGTGGCCTCATTGCTGGTTGAGTGCGTTGCCGGGGTGTCCGGTGGAACGCCGGCTCCGGGAGTACTGGGGTGGCTGTGTGTTGGCAGAGCCATGAGGGGAATTAAACCGGTTGTGGAGTGGGGCCCTGGGGGAGGGGGTCGGCGAGACCGTCTCCCATGTTGGGCTCTGGGAATATTTGCGGCTGAGCGGAAGCGTAAAGCATAGTTATGTAGAAGAGCTATGACTCTTATTTGGCAGGCGTCACGTGCGTCGCGTTCAATAAAGGGTCGGAAGTCGTTTATATTATTAGGTCCGGTGATAGAACCTATATCTTGGCATCAAAGTCGGTATGCTAAACGTGAAACGCGTGCTGCGACCACGAGAGGGCCTTCCCATCGTTTGGCCTGGGAAACCAAGAAGCCTTCATCGGCGTTACTGAGTATGTGGGTTCGGCGGTGGACTAGGTCTCCAATTGAACACTGTACGTCCCTTCGGCCTTTGTTATATTGTAGCTGCTGTTCCGATTGAGAAATTTTTTTTTAAATTTAAGTTTAAGGTGAACTTAAGGGGGGGGGGGGTAAACTTCAGGAAAAAAGGGAAAAAAAGGAGGGAAAAAAAAGGGGACAAAATAAATCTACCCGTTGATTTGGCCGTTCCCCTGGCGGTGGTTCCGCTACTTTCTCTTACACCAATTTTTTTTTATTCATTTCCTTTCCATCAATTGGCATTTATTCTCTAAATTTATATTTGGTGAGCTCTATCACCCAATTTTTTTTAATGTTATATTGGCGTTAAATCGGCTGTGCCCTCGTGGCGGTACCGATTGAGGCATTTTTATTTTCCAATCTTTTTGCAAAGCCTCGCCTTATCAAATGTTCCGATTGAGACTGTTCGATATCCTCTCGTGCCATTCGCACTGCATCAGTGATATTATTGCGTAGTCGTTGTGCAAAAAAATGAGTGCGATCGGCGGGAGCCAGTATAAGTGGTATTTAAAAGGTCGTTTTCTATGGGAATTCTAACCTCTCGGACGAAGTTAAAATGTGCGGGAATGAGGCGGGTAGATCTATTTTCTGTCGTCCGTGTAGCAAAAGCCATATTTATATGGTAAATAAAGCTATTATTATTATTATTATTATTGTTATCATTACCGGTATATGCGCGTCCCAGTGTTTCTGGTTGATTGCGTAAAGGATTAGCAAAGCCCTAAGGTCGGTTCTTGGTTACCCACAATCGGGCCCACGTTGTTCGCCAGATTGTGTCTATCCAAGAAGCGACAACCGTCTACGATGGTGTCCAGGCTCGCTCTGCTCCGCGCTCACTCCCGAGAGCCGGCTAGCTCCGCGCGCCCGACGACGATCTTTATTCATATCTATGCCGACTATATATATATAATGGGTGGTTTCATCTCAAATCGTGCAGGCAAAAAGGGTCGAACTTTTAATTTCGCCGGAAAAAATATATGTTATGGCGTCGTCTCTAAAAACGCAGTAGCCACAAACGGCAAGTCCGTCGGATTTTTCGTTCTCGACTTACGAATTTTAAAAGAGGCCGCGGCGGAAAGCAGTGTTTTTCACATCCGTCGTGGGTCGGATGTTTCGCTCGATCTCCCGTCGTGGATTTTCAGTCCACATTATATTAACTTTTTCAAGCACTCTGTGGGCACAAGTAAAAGGCTCGAATACCATGAAATAATGTTAGGCGTTTTTCTTTTTTTTCTGTAAAAATGTCAAAAACGCCCCCTCGGTCAATTGTTGACGAACTTTGACAATTAAATACTGGCGATCTACTTGGGTTACATCAATATTTTTTATGTCTATGAAGAGCCCAAAACACGCTCTTTATAGATATTATAAAATGATTTACCTGTAATACATAGCCTTTGCGGGACGTTTACGTTAATGTTATGAGAAAACCAAAAAGTACCAATTTTAAGATCGATTTTCTCAAAAAACCCATTTTTTATTTTTTTTATTTTTTGTTAAAATGTAGATATGATAGTTGTCTACTCGAAAAGCAAGTCGAGAAAGTGTATATTTTGTTTGTATGTTCTATATTTAGGCCTCAATATCGGAAAAAGACGTCTTCGTTTTGCAAGACCTAAGTCAGACAAAAAAATACCGAGCGCTTCTATGAATTGTAAAAAGTTTTCTTGAATTTTTGTCTGCGTTTTGTAATCAATTATAAATGCATTTTGTGGTATTGAATAGTTATTTATGTTTTGAAAAGAGCGGGAAACCACGAGAAACATATCTAATCAAATCAGCAGGCCTAGTAGACCTTCAATATCGAAGAGGCACAGACGTTGTATTTTTTCGATTTATAAAACTTTCACTGTAAACTAGCATGACTAGCTGTTCGCTGTCATATTACTAAGACATGAAAAGTCACCACGTCATTGATCTATTATATACAATTCTTTCCGAAACCAAACGCTAGGGTTTGTTCACCGCACATCGCACAGATCACCAGGCAATATCCTTTCACTTCCGTAATACACAAAAGTGATGACACAGAAACGATCCGAAACACACGGAGAGATTGTCACGGAGAAGGGTAGGGAATAAAAATAAATAAATAAGAATAAAATTACCCAACTCCGATCTTAACGAAAATTGCGGTAAAAAAATAAAAGATTTAGGTTCGAGCCGTGGCAAGGCGATAGGTCCACGCCTGGTCAGACAAAGAAGTCAACGACACGTAAAGGAAAAAAAAGTTAATTAAGACAGAAAAACTTAGCCGTACACGGCAAGAACAAAAACCAACTCATCCGGGCATTCCCTAAACGGGACACAACCAAATGCGTGCGAACACGCTCTCTACAGCACCGTCAGGCCGCTACGCCATGAAGAAATAAACCCAACAAGTAAACAATGCTAACAAACAGTTAGTAACGAAACATAAAAAAAAGTTCAGCAGAACCGCACCCGAGAAACAAAGTTCAGCGGGGCGAAGAAACACACACTAAATAAAATTAAAAAAAAAGTCTTAACTGACCGACGCCGAGTCCAGTCCCATGACACTGAAGCCTGGCAGGATGATGGCGTCCAGATGATGCTCGAATCTATTCTTCACTCTGTTCCGCACATCCGTCGTGGCTGTGCGGAACAAAGTGAAGAATAGTTTCGAGCAGCGGTGCGCGAGAAGGTAACCGAGACGTAACGTGTTTCGAGCTTCATATCGGGAGAGGAGCTTTCGAGGTAGTTACTGCATGCAGTTACTCAAACCTTTTCTTTAACCCTTCCCTTTTCAAAAAAAAAAAAACAAACACGTCAGCCGGCGCTAACTTTTCATCTCGGGAGAAGACCACTCTTCACAAACGGTTATAGTTGCCAAGGAGGCTGACTTCGACCCAACTAGTCTCCGGGCAGAATAGACACAAGTATATTTACCAACACGCTCGTTTTTGATGCTAGTCTCCGGGCTTTGCTGTTTCCAAAAGAGATAACCCTTCGGTGCTATCGGATTTCCGCGGAGGGAGGTAGAGTACATAAAATTAAAAGAATAAAACACGGAGGGTAAGCACAGCACAACCACTTTGCAGAGCACGGCCATTTCTAGGATAGGGCGTTCGAAGCTTGGGCAAATACGCGGTATCGTTTCACGCGTGCACGGATGGCTGGTTTCAAAATTTTCCCAGATCCCTAACGAAACCGGCCCATCTTCGTGTGCGTGCGCGATTTTCGTCCCGCGCCGCCGGTTTTAGCTCGCACGCGGCGTTGTTTTGGCAGGCTGAACTGTTGTTGACCGTCGATATTGTAAGGCCATGGTGTTCTCATCCTCCCGGGCAACAGTTACTTTGCTTTCCCTTCTGCAATACTCTGACTGACTGACTACTCCTGGGTGGCCGTCACTGTTCGCCGCGTCAACGACACATTCGTACCATTTCACTCCTCGTGACACAGGGTGCGCTGCTCGCTTTACCGTCACGGGCCGTCCCATCTAACACAACGAGCGCGAAAGGTCGTGGTCATCTGCTGGTTCCGAAAGGGCGGGACGTTCATATAGGCCAGTGAAGGCCCCGAATCTATAGGACGTCTGCCGATTTCTATACATTAAAATTCACGACGCCTGCTGGTCTGTTAAGAAGTGTTGCTTTCTCTTTTGAACTGCTACAATGTAGCTTGCCGCCTATAATAAAATTTAAATGATCAATAAATATAACAGGGTGGAACTACTGTATTTCAGTTTTATCTGGGTGCGTTGAAAAAAGTCAATAATATTTTCAAGTTTGTGAAGACGCGCAATTCGCAAGCCCGTTTCAAGCCGTAAAAACACGTTTTTGTACGATATTGATGCTTAAATATAAAACATACAAACAATATATACACTTTCTCGACTTGCTTTTTGAGTAGACAACTATTATATCTACATTTCAACAAAAAATAAAAAAATAAAAATGGGTTTTTTGAGAAAATCGATTTTAAAATTGGTACTTTTTGGTTTTCGTATAACATTAACGTAAACGTCCCGCAAAGGCTATATAATACAGGTAAATTATTTTATAATATCTATAAAGAGCGTGTTCTGGGCTCTCCATAGACATAAAAAATATTGATGTAACCCAAGTAGATCGCCAGTATTTAATTGTCAAAGTTCGTCAACAATTGACCGAGGGGGCGTTTTTGACATTTTTACAGAAAAAAAGCAAAACGCCTAAAATTATTTCATGGTATTAGAGCCTTGTACCTGTGCCCACAGAGTTCTTGAAAAAAGTTAATATAATGTGGACTGAAAATCCACGACGGAAGATCGAGCGAAACATCCGACCCACGACGGATGTGAAAAACACTGCTTTCCGCCGCGGCCTCTTTTAAAATTCGTAAGTCGAGAACAAAAAATCCGACGGACTTGCCGTTTGTGGCTACTGCGTTTTTAGAGACGACGCCATAACATATATTTTTTTCAGCGAAATTAAAAATTCGACCCTTTTTGCCTGCACGATTTAGAGATAAACCACCCATATATATATATATATATATATATATATATATATATATATATATATATATATATATATATATATATATATATATTGTCAAGTGGTGATGCTGTCGGCAGCTGAAAGGGCGAGTACTTGATAATAGAACAGACAAAGGATTTAAGGAGGCCAAGCCGGCACGTGGGGCCTGGCGCGAGATTGTCGTGCGCGCCACTGCCCCGTCGTCGTCTTCACCTTCCTAACAGTACCTCCCTCGGACGAAAACGGCCGACCCGGCCGGTGAATAAATGAACACACAGAAGCACACTTACAGCACGACACGCACAGAAGAACAAAGAATGGCTGCCGACAGCGAGGGTGAGGATGAAGATGGAGACGTTGCATTTCGGCCTCTTCCGCAGCGTCACAGACCTCTGCACCAGCCACACGACGGCACGGTCCGGGCGATGGACTCACGTCACTGAGAAGCGTCGGAACGTCGGGGGCTGGGGATAGGGGCGGGTGGTCGTCTGTCGGCTTCGTCCGATACGGCTTCGTCTGATTCGGCTTGTCATTGCGTCTGGGCGGGGGCTGGCCGACGGAGCCATGGGCATGGTGTTTGGTCTGCTGCTGCGGATGACTGCCTCAACGAGGCGGGATCCGCAAGATCAAAGCGGTGCCGATGTTCAATGAAGGAGATAAGTATGGCTCCGCACCTCCACCATATTGTTATGGTGATGCTGTTGGCAGCCGAAGGGCAGGACAGTACACGATAGAACAGACAAAGGATTTATGGATGCCAAGCCGGCACGTGGGGCCTGGCGCCAGATGGTCGTGCGCGCCACTGCCCCGTCGTCGTCTTCTGCCGTCCGAACAATATATATATGCATACACGCACATATATTGTTGGGAAGGCCAGAGTCGACTGACGGGGCAGTGGCGCAGTCTCGCTGACTCAGGCCCCGCGTGCCAGGCCCGGCACTCCATAAATCGTATGTGTGTTCTATCATCGTGTCCTGTCCTGTCCTTTCCTGCTGCCGACAGCGTCGCCCTAAGGCCGGTTCAGACACTTGCGTTTGGAGATGCGTTTGACTGCGGTGCGTCGAGAACCCGAAAGCGAGTCACCGGCACATATGTGCTTCGTATGAAGCGTAGAACCCAGTTGAAGGAATCATCTTGGCACGCGATATAAGCAGCAGGGATGTCCTGGTTTCTCGCTGCCGCAACGCAGTCAGAAACGCAGTCAAGCTGCAGCTGTCTGAACCGGAGCCCAACAGTATGGTGGAGGTGCGGAGCCATACTCATCTCCTGCATTGAACATCGGCAGCCGCCATGATCCTGTGAACCCGCCTCGTTGAGGCAGTCATCCGCAAGCAGCAGACCAAACACCAGCCCGTGGCTCCGTCGTCCAGCCCCGCCCAGACGCCATGACAAGACGAATATCAGACAGAAGCCGACCGACGATCCCCCGCCCCTATCCCCAGCCCCCGACGTTTTGACGCTTCTCAGAGGCGATGAGTCCCCAGCCCGGACCGTGCCGTCGTGTGGCTGGTGCAGAGAGTCTGTGACGCTGCGGAAGAGGCCGAAATTCAACGTCTCCATCTTCATCCTCACCCTCGCTGTCGGCAGCCGTCCTTTGTTCTTCTGTGTGTGTGGCGTTGTAAGTGTGCTTCATGTGTTCATTTATTCACCGGCCGGGTCGGCCGTTTTTCGTCGGAGGAGTACTGTTAGGAAGGTGAAGGCTGACGACGGGGCAGTGGCGCCCGTATCTCGCGCCAGGCCCGCGTGCCGGCTCGGCCTCCATAAATCGTATGTGTGTTCTATCATCGTGTCCCTGTCCTGTCCTTTCACTGCTGCCGACAGCATCACCCTAACAATATATACACACACATATATATATATATATATATATATATATATATATATATATATATATATATATATATATATATATATATATATATATATATTCCGAATCATCGTCCACCTTTGACACACGCATGTACGCACCAAACAATAAAGTTGCGCAAGAGCTTGCGACTGACAAGGCGCCCGACTTGGTCCGACGCCACAGTATTTGCCAACGCGATCGCCGGCTTTTCCGCTTTCCCAGCATCGCTCTTCGTCGCTTGTTTGGTCCACTCGCTCGCTCGCTCGCTCGCTCGCCCGGTTGGTTTCTCTATGTTCTCGTGGTCTTTTCTTTCTTTTTTCCTTTTTTACTAACTAGGAGAACATAGTGGTGACGTGCTTTCATGGAACACGCGTTCGCGTTGTATGCAGATGGGAGGTGTTCCTAGCGCGTGTGCAATCAACGGTCTTCGCAATAGCAAAACATTCTTTCGTGCGAATTTCTTCTATAAAGCAATAAAACTAAATCAAGTTTTCAGTTAAATTTATTTCTTGTGCAGCAGCGCTAGATACGCAGAGAAAAATGGGTGTTTTTTTTCTCGCTTTTTAACATTGTGTGTTTACCCACCAAAACATGGCCCACCCATTTTTTATGAATTTCACGTGGCAGGAAGGTGGACGATGATTCGGAATATTACGGCACACACACACACATATATATATATATATATATATATATATATATATATATCATAGTCACTATATATATATATATATATGTATATATTTATTTTTTATATGTATATATATAAGTCATATACCGGAATATACCGAGTCATCGCCCACCCCATGTTTGGGCCAAAATCGATTTCCAAAAGACAATGAGTCATCGCCCACCTTCAAATACCCCAACGCGGACTCCGCAATTCGCGAACACTAATCCTACTCGAATCACGCGGCCGAGGACTTTACACAGACGCTCTACAAACGTCTGTGTAGGGCGTTCCAGCAAAGTTTTATTCACCCGTTGGCTTTGTCTAAAACATTGCACAACCAGCGGTCGCGACGTGCGGGGAGAAGGAGCGGGTTCGAGGCGACCTTACTTCGGCGGAGACAGACTTTGACCTCACACTCCGCGGTTACATTTCAGGATATGGGGCCTTCGCTTACCTCGCGATCCCTGACTGGGTTACTGCTTGTGCTATCTTTCCGATATGTTGTTTTTGTCGGGTCGTGTTTTTGTAAGGAAAACAAGCTTTTTTTTGTTTTTTCTTATCTGCATCGTTTTCTTTTCGCACGGATGCACTACTACTGCGGGGTCGCTCACAGAGAATTACGTAAACAAAGATATGTCTTTCCCTCCTTCGTTTTACTTTGTCACGGACGTCCTCCAACTGTAAAGTCCTCGGCCACGTCATTCGGGTAGGATGAGTGTTCGCGGATTGCGGAGTCCGCATTGGAGTATTTGAAGGGGTGGGCGATGACTCGGTGTTTTTTGGAAATCAATTTTGGCCCAAAAACAGGGTGGGCGATGACTCGGGATATTCCGGTATAGATATATATATGCCAGTGACTTTACATCGAACGTCAATATAAAACCTCTCACTTGTTCAGAAGTTTGGAAAATTAGTGTAGTTCGTAGTTATTCATCCTGATTGCAAAACCTACAAAAGACGAGGACAGAGTAAAAAAAACACGTACGATGGCCAAGCGCGCTGAGTGTTTTTTTTTCTGTACTGTTCCGAAATTGTCACTTACGACACCTTTCAGACGAAATAAATATCAGCATTGTTTTTCGCCAGCTCACATGATGGTCAATTTATCTCGTTTCTTCATACTGGCTAGTGCAGATCAGTGACATCGGTTTGTTTCGAGAAGAACTGAGTTGCATGGGCATCTCATAATTCTAACTTAGTAGTTAAAACCCTGAAGGCGCACGTACTGAATACATGTAGCGATTGTAGGAGTATGGCAGATTTAGAATAGGGACTTTTCACAATAAGCTCTACACATAGACTTCTTATAATTCTAAGAACTCCATGGTTACACCACTGATTCCATCTAAGTAATCTTACTCTTAGATGGAACGGAAATGTATTACCAGATACACCACTCGCTGATGGTAAATCTGTCAAACGGCCACGACATTTCGAGGTCCCTCCTCAAGGTCAGTCTTGAGAAAAACTAATATTTTATTTTTCGGTTAATATCGGTTAATATCGGGTACCGGTAAATAATTTACGGTTATGGTTGCGGTTACGGTTTTCATACGTTTCAAATAACGGTTTCGTTTCGGTTGCGGTTACTGGAAACATTTCGTTCCTAAGCGGTTTTAGGTTTCGGTTACGGTTACGGTTTAAGTCCCTGGTTAATTCATATTTAAAAGAATTAACGCAGAAGTAACGTGCATTACTTTTTATAGGTAACGTTAGCGTTTGACAGCTACTTCGCACTCCGATACGTTACGATCGGCCCTACGGTACGCAGTGCGATGCGCTGCATAGAGGACTTGCATATGCGCAGTGCGTACTGGAGGGCCATCGTACCGTTTCGGACGTGCAAAAATGGTTCCCTAAAACTCCCTATTTTGACGTAACGTAGGTCGGTAACGAGTAACGCATTTTGTTCCTCTTTTCGGTAACGCCTACAGCACTGCTCATGCTTGACAGGGGGCGATCGATGGTTGTGGCGACTTCTTGTCTTGCATTCCGATAACTAAATTTGAAGTTATGAATACCATAAAAGTCCAAAGCCCAGATTATCAGATGGTAAAGATGGGATTACATGCTTTATTGTGAAGGGTTGCGCAGTAGTTATTTGTCCCGTTTTGCAACCCATTTTCAATTTTGTCACTCGAATCCCGTGTATTTACATCAATGTGGGAATGTTCTGATGTTATACACAGTGCTTAAGTCCGCTGACTGAAGTAAGTTAAATAGCTCTCGACCTGCGTAATTACTCTGCTCACTGCCCAAAGTTTTGCAAATATATTACGTAATCGTCTATCCGTATATTCTTGCCAAAAAGTGTACCTGGACAGCATAAATTATTGAGAGGTCGTTCGGAAGAGACGAACTTGTGCTTCCTTTCTGCATGACGTTGGGCCAATTGTACATTTATCTGTGAGAAAGCAGATGCATATTTGGACATGACGAATTCGTTTGACTAAGTTGGATTACCGGCTCCTTTCGGCGAAGTTAATCACTATGGTTTGTGTACCAGGTATGGCAACTTGTTTGACAGCCACTTGTCTCAACGCGGAATTTGGTGCGTGTGTCTGGTAGCCTTACGCACCCTTTCTTAGCAAATTCAGGTGTCACTCACAGGCGGCAATATTGGCCCCTCTCCTATTTTTTTTTGTTAATGAAATTACACTGTGCAATATGTACTCAAAAATGCTTACATTTGCTGATGACATCAAATTATATCGGTTCACAAATACTGTAGAAGACTGAGTCAGTGTTCTGCGGGATGTGTATTATATCCTGAAGTGTGTCTAATGATGTAGTTTTGAACAAATAAAAAATCAAAAGTTATTTCTCTGAGTAGAAAACGGCACATTATGCAATTCTGTTACACGTTAAATACTACAGTGATCAATGGTGTGTATCTGATTTGAGAGCTTGGATGTCTTATGTAGATACTGATATTTCTTTTAATCATCAAGTTACCCATGTTGTCCAATTCGTCTTTATGCGTATTAGGTGTCATAATGCGTATATCTAACGACTTTAGGAACCCATTATGTTTTCTCATGTTATTTCGATGCCTTGTACGACGCCGCCTCGAGTTTACCTCAGTCTTGTGGAACTCCATTGGAGTGGCCAAATCGTCTAGTATTGAGCGTATCCCAAAAGAAAATTAGTAAGTGGGTTTTATGATCGTTACTTACGAACCAGCTGTGTTTTATGACTACAATATACATTTATATTCAGATCGGATTAAAATCTATATGTACGAGATAGGTGATTCGGCATTTTATGTTCTTGTACAAGGTGGTAAATGATTGTCCGGACTCAACGGCGCCACCTAACTGTGCATGTGTTCACCCATTATTTTATCCTTTTCCTTTGTACAAAGTGAGTGACTCCAACACTCGTTTGCAACTGGTTTTTATTAAATTTGATTCTAGCTCAGGTAATATTGATACTGATATTTTGGGACCAGAAGAAAACTTCCGAGAGAGCATTGGTGATTTTCTTTCATCCTGATACGTGGAGCTTTGTTTTGTGCCATCAGTGGCATCTGGTGGCTGAAATGGCAGCTTACCTTTTACCGTACTAATGGCGGCAATGAACCTGTAGGCTGCAGTGTTTTATCGGGCACCATCACTTTAGCAAGTGAACGGCAAACAACAATGTGATCTTCACTGTATAGTTCTTTCTTGATCATCTGTTTCAGTGTCGATGGCCACACAGATGCAGCCAGTCAGAACGAAGCGCCAACCCATGATAGATGCCTTGATAAAGTTCTCTATCATCAAGGGCTTTAAGTGGATTCTGGGCGACTAACAGATTGACTGGGCCCGAGTTACAGGAAATGAACACTTACGCAGCTCTTGCATTCAGTTTCAGCTCCGCAACATGCTAACGTCTCAAATGTATAGGCCTTGAAGCCTCAGCTTAGAAGCGTTAACATGTTTCTTCATCAGTAAACAGAGGCCACCATTTTACGGTAAAACAGAAGGCCGCCATCAAAAAACAGAGAGTCTGCCATTAGCCAGATGATGATGGTAGTGATCATAAGTGGCCACACTTATTCCTGAAAGGTTCTATTGGTTGTGATGTTTTTCAGTTACAGCACTAAACATGCCTAGATTTGTTTGTGGGGCACTCAAAATAAAGAAAATAAATGACCGGTATGGCTTTAGATGAATGAAATATGATTACATCTAAAATATTACGGGTGTAGGCTCGTTTGTCATGTGCGCATTCGTCATAGGCCCACTGGTAATAGGCCCGTTCGTCACAGCGGAACATTTGTCATAGGAGAATTTGTCACTAGGAAAGTTTGTCACTGTGCGAATCGATTATTCGAATTTGCACAACGTATATTCATTATGCTTTGCATGCAATGAAGATTAGTACGTTATATCTCATTTTTATTGAAGAGAGGGAACATACAAACAAGTCATCGTTGTACTTAGAAAACAACAGGTTTATTGAGCGAAAAAAAAATAATTAAAGAGCGATATTTCGAGCTGCCGCCCTCAAGGTTTCAAGACAATTGCGACCATCGTAGCGGCTCACAATGATCTGAAGACGCCGGTTGCAGTCGGCGTGCTTATTGGACACCCTCGGAGATATCGTGCCGCCCTCTGCTTGAGCCAGTGTCATCTCTGTCAAGGACTGCTCTCTCTTGATGCAGCCCAGGAACGCCCATATATTGGGAGACCTAAAGCCCACGTTGCTCTGGCATAAAATGAAAAAAGAACACACGCACACACTCGTAGAGAAAGCTTTTTGATTGGGCAGCGTACTGCAATTTTGAGCCACAAATGTGCTGCAGAAAACTTCCAATTTCTCAGAGGATTAGGTCAGTTCTTACCTCCAGTCCCCGGTGCCACGCTTCGATGCTGTTGTTCGTCCTTGGCATTTCTGATAGTGTTGGTCCTCTGACTGACCAAACCAGAGGAGGGAAGGTGGCCGACAACAAGCCGTTTTGACGGGGCCTCCCGATATACACGTCCTCGAAGTAGTCCGCCACGAGTGAGGCATCGGTAGGGAAAACCTCAAGAGGGTCCTTGAAGGCCTCGGGAATGTCGGTGATTGGCAAAAAGGCCAATGCTGGAAGCATTCTCATCTGTAAATCCACAAGAAATAAAGTAACCCATTGGCTTAACTGAAGACAACAATAAGTCAAATAAATAGAATGCCGCATACCAGAACAGCAAACTCTTCATCTCAATTGTAGCGACTCTGGTGACCACTGGAGCACACCTTCCTGTACACCGACTGGGATAAGTGAAAGAAAAGCACCCCAGTATCCTAGCGCAGGGAATCATGGCTTGTATCGCGTTGATTCCCGCCATCTGGAAGTCCGTGTAAGCCACCTCAAGGCAGTTGGCCCCCTTGTGACTCAGCACGACATATCCAATAATAGGGCCATGGAGCGCTTCGTTTATGCGTTTATCAGAGCTCTTGAATGCTTACCTTCTGTAGCTATAGCTTCAGATTTGGTGGGCAGCAAGCCGTGAACCATTGGCACTACCACGCATTGACTGTGGCATGCACCGCGCACAGTTGATAAAACTGTGCCGGGGTGACTTTAAAGGTCCCGTCCGCGAACCACGTAATACCCTGAGCCAGACAGCTCAAGTTGCGCTCGGTAGCAAAGATCAGGGTTCTTTCGCTTTCGCCCTCTCCGCTGTCGTGGAGGGGAAAGGAATTTCCTTCGGCTGTGGCCTGCATGCAGGTAAAACAGTCATAATTATCATATTATGTCGCGCACTTTGACTTTGCGCTGCAATACACTTTACCTTAAACTCTGTGGGCATTTGTATGTCGGCTCCGCAAGATGGTACGCTGTACTCGAAATTCGCCCGCTGCCTTTGCTTGCGGATTGTGCGCCGAACTGTTGACTGTGCGGGAATCTACGATGCAGTGTCGTCACTGACACAGGCAGCCGCATCCAGGAGTATTTGGTGGGGGTGCTAGACGGCCTTCCACTGGAATAAAGAAGGACGTTAGTGAACTTGCTTTGTGAATATAAGAGCAGGAACAGATTTTGGTACATACCAGCCTTTTGCTTCATCTCATGACGAACCCGAAGCACGTTTTTATCTCGGTGGGGTCTCCGGCATGCGTATGATCACTGGAATAAGAGATTACGCGAGTCTTGGTGTGATCGGTGACTATTTTAGTTCTACAAACTCCTCTTCGCCGGCAGGCCCAATACAACGTAGTTTCGTTAACCTTAATGCAAATGTAGGAATGTCCTTCGTGAAGAAGCATATCGCCACCTTTCTTAATAGAAACTATCTTCATTTAGAAATCGAGAGTGAAATGGAAAGCAAAAGAAATCAGTCTGTTATAATCCGGGAGCAACCGGCATAATAAACCCTAAAGTGGGGCACAAAAAAAAAAAAAAGAATCAGGTTCAGTGGTTTTTTTTATTGTGAACTTTATTTTCTCGAAGTTCTTTTGTTAGTAAGGTGACCCAGATATGACAACATGCAGACTAAAGGGTGCATGTTGCCTTTGCTTGGTGTCATTGGGACATGCTTTTGTTCCCGTTCGTACAGTAGTCCACCTCACTTATCTTGTACGGATTTGGTTGGGTGACCTCCTTTCGTAACTTTCCTAAGAAAACAAAATCGAAGAACAAAAACGTGTAACGATCTTGGGGTCATTGTGTGACGAATTGCCAGCGTGACGAATCATCCTATGACGAATGTTCCGCTGTGACGAACGGGCCTGTTACCAGTTGCCCTAGGACGAATCGACATGTGACGAATGGGCCGTATCCCCAACAGACTAGCCCCGGCCCTTGTCAGTAATGGGTACACTCTGCAGAGTCTTGTGGGGAATGATAGGAATTATTAAGTACTTCGTGTTCCACACATGCAAACTACTACTACCAACTCGGAAGGCTTAAGCTGGACGAGGAGAGCGTGTCACTGTTTCTTTGTTGTTTTCTGCCCCAGCTTAAGGAGATGGTTGTGTGCCGTGGGCCCTCGGTTACCGAGAGAAGATAGATCGACCAACTCCCGCGACAGAACCCTGCGATCGCGTTCAAACCGTACCGGCAGTGTGTAAGCTTCAACGGCGAAGGCGTAGGACTTGCTCCGCTGCTTTGACGAGGTTGTCACCAGCGTGCACAGGCGTACGAGAGTTTCGTCAGACAATTGCAGTGAGTTGTTTTAGACTGTTCGTCGACATTCCATGGTGGGAAGACGGAAAACACAGCGGCCCCGACATCGCATACAGCCCGTACGGATGTCTCTGATGCCTCCACCGTGCTTCGGTACCAACGACGGTTGCCAGCATGAAGATGGCGACGCTGTCATCCATTTCGCTGAATGCAGACGATTAAAAAAATGCCGATGTAGTCCCGAGTATTTTTGGGACATCGACATGCATTGCCACAACTATATTGCGTTTAGTCGTTCATTGTAGCAAGGGATGGGAGCAGGCACACGGTATAATGCACATATTTATGCGGGTAAAGAGAGTTTTTATGCATTGTGGGCAAGGACTGCGCGAGAGCTCGAGCCGTCGCTTTGAACATGAATTCAGCACGCGCCCGCAAGGCCCGCAATCCCTAAGCGTGCGCTTTACCAACAACTTTTAAGACTCTATCTGAGGAGTTACGTTCAGCAAGTGCAAAGGCATATAGACGCGACACACGCGCCAGATTGAGCCGCCATAGCCGACCTTCTCTTGTCTTACCGAGATGCCAAGCCACTGAAGCGGAGTTTCTGACGAGCCTGCACACAGGCCTATGCCGGGGAGAAGGACGCAGTAGCCCCTAAAGTGGCAATAACCTGCCCTGCTGTGGTAAGAATGAAGTGCAGCGAACGGAATAAGAGGAAACAAAAACTGAAGGGCGGTTATGGCGGCGCCCATGCACAGCTGCTGTAAAGCGTCTATAGGCCTAGGAAACATGCCTTTCAGATTAGCTTTCTTTCCACGAGTGCTTGTGAAAGAAAAGCAAATCCGAAAGCCACGCGGTTGAGCCTTTGATTTTGCCTCTGCTGCACGTAACTTATGAGTTGGAGCATAGACGCATATAGCGATAGGCGATTACAGCCCCCATTGAGGCCAATGCTGGGGAGAAGGGTACAGTAGAATGGAAAATAGCAATTATTTGCCCCGCTGTGGTAACGATGAAGTGAAGTAAACGCATTTAGAGGAAACAAAACTGAAGATCTGTAACGGTGGCAACAACGCACAGCTGCTGCGAAGCGTCTATTGTTTTTTTTCTCGCGTGAGAAACGTGGTGCCGCCAGTGTGCAAATATGCCCTAACCACTTCCGGTTCTGAACTAGACGAGTGGTTTCGCAGTATTTGCGAAATCAAATATACACGCTATCTTCCGGAAATGGCCACTTATAGAACTGACTGTCTGAATTCTCTCTTGTGAAAAAAGAATGATGAGTGAAAATTTTTAAATTTTACGCGAACCGGAAGTGTGCGGAAACTACCCAATAAATAACGCAAGTGAGTTTGTTGCCAAACAAAAAAAATGCTACTAGTATCTTGAACGAAGTCCATTTGTGGACTTGGCATCACTCGAAGTAGGCAAACAAAAAACACCACAAATCGGGCAAACCCAGGACTTCTCAGTATTTATTCAGCAATACCAATCGTTTTGCAAAACCAGCAGCTTTACTTCGTACACATCTTATAAACATCGAATGCTACCCGCAACTGTGCGCATGCGTACGAAGGAATATGGGACGTGTGCTATTTACCCGCCTCGCGCATTTAATTACCCATCAAATACACTCATCTCCTTCAGTGGCACTAGAACTTTCGTCTGCCAATCCGGTGGAGCCGTTGTCTTCGTCGCTCAGGATTTTCTTTTCCATCGGGGTGGTACAAAATGAATCAAGGGAAAATAAAGTTTTAGGCGGAGGTGGCTTGGGCGAGGAGGAATTACCCTTCCCCAGTTCAGACAATGGTGTGCTCTACCGTTAAGTATATAGGGACCTTAGCGTGTTTCTTGCTTGTAGCTCTTCTTTTCCAATCAGTCTTGAAAGAACTTGAGAGCTGAATACCAATCGCTTGCGAAGGCGAAACTTGCCATCCGGTTCCGGTCGGCATTTTTTTCGATCCTCGCAAGAGACGGTTCACATCAAATATGCTCTATTTCCTGTTGCCGGATTTGATGCATTCTCCAGCAACCCAAATTCGGTGCTTTTTTTCTGCAGTAATTCCAAACTGGGAAAAGATAGTCGCTTGTTTACTAATCTTTATTTTGTTCCTCGGAGTCAAACCACTGGATGTTTCAGCGAAGAATTTTAAAACTACCTATTGGTGGAGCGGTCGTAACAAAAGAAAAAAAAAGAAAAAGAAAAACAATCGCTTTCGGGAACAAACTGTCAACCACAGCGGCTGTCAGGGATTGCAGCAAACATTAACATAATAGTTAGCTAAATCTGTATAAAATATTTCTGTTTAACGTTTTATTAGTGAAAATAAAGATATGATTCCAATTATAAACTTGCCAAGGCGCCATCGAAAACACCTAAATCCGTCAATTAGGATGATATTCTTATCTTGCACTTTTTCGCATCGCCTGGCTTGTGCGTGCTGCACAAGTGGTAACTTCAGCAGACTATCACGCTGCACACGTGTTTTAAATCTTCCTAGGATAGTCTAAATTAAGGGTTTAAAATCACGCTCATCAAGTTTCTGATTGAAGGCATCTGTATAGTTTTATTGATTAAAGAGCTAATTGGGAATTTTTAAATAATTATTAAGCTAATTAATATGTGTTGCACTCTCTGACGTGCCCTGTTGTTGGCAGTTTGCTCCCCAAAAGAGCTTTTTGTTTTGTATTCAACCACCTTGTTGGTAGGAATTTTTGAGAATCTCATCTGAAACAACCAGTATGAAATATTCGTGCGAGCCAGCTTGTACGCATTCTATCTTTACCGCCACGGTGATAGAAGGAAGTTTTATACTCGACCATGGTTGGATATAAAGAAGCTCCGTGTTGAGCTTTGCCATATTATTGAACTCGCCGAACACCAAGTATACACGTCCATTCTACCAGTGTCTATTTCGTTCGCATTGTAAAAGGGTTTTCTTATTAACCGTTTTATTCACGTAACATGCGTCGTCGCCTTCACTTATGTGACATCTGGTCCAGGGACATGGTTTAAATGTTGCCCGGACTACTGCGAGAAGCCATGATGCCAGCCCTTACCGACGGAGTAACATCGACGTCACACCATTGCACCTCGGAAGCCGTCAACAGCAGTCTTCGCAAGGAGCACGTACCCTTACCGATAAGTGCAGGAGGAATTTGGTAGAGAACGCCTTTCTGGAAGGCTCAATATAATTTCCGCTTTGCTGCAACTACACATGGTATTCAGATTCAGATTCAGATTTAGATTGGTTTTATTTTTCATTAGTAACAGTACAGATTATTGGAGAAACCATCTGGGCCCATAGCCATTGGCCAGTTTGGGCCCATTTTTAATAATGCACGAAAACAGTCACTGTTAGAAAGACCATAAAAAGGAAACCAAGCAATGACCGGTTTAGATGCTATAATCTGTTATGACCCACAAACAACTTAACTAATATAATGATAATTGTTGAAACAAAGGTAGTCAAGGCGAACAAAGATTACCTGTAGGGTGTGTTCAGATAAGATCGAACACGCGAGTCCGGTTCGAATTTTTGTTTTTATTCATATTTTTATATGTTACTCCCCAATATGTGGAAAAAGCGAAATCACAAATGTTTTCTAAAAAAAAAACAAATATCTCTAAAGAAAAAAAAAACATGTCTGCCCCAAGACGGCAACGCCCTTTTAGGGCTTTGTCTGTTCTGTCAAGTTTGAGTGCATGTAATAGGCAAACTAAAAATACCAAAAAACTGAATATTTTTCAGGAAGCAGTGGATTATAGTTACTACATTCTTGAACGTTTACAGTGTTCTCAAAATTATAAATCGCGCGTGCCAAATTCACGAATATGGCTGCTTTAACGTTTGACCCCATTTTTGTGAGTCGTTATATCGTTATGTGTTAGGAATATTAAACTGAAACTTTTTTCATATGTCCTTCCTAAACGTGTCTCTTATCGAAAAATAAATTGCTGCTCTAGTGTATAATTCAAAATATATACAGCGCTTCAAACATATTCGAAATTGAAAAGTTCCGCAACTTCAACGTGCAATTAAAAAAAAAACATCTTCGATCTTTTTAAAATTTGGAGGAATCACTCTCCTCTCCACCCTCGTAAACGTCCGTTAAAAACATGTTGCATCATTTTGTTTCCGTCAAAAGTAGAGCGCTTTGAAATGTGCCTCCCCACAAGGACATGTTCGCCCAAGGTCACGGCCGCAGGGTGGCCGCCTTCCATTTTTTTGTTTAGAACTTCTCATAATTTCCTGTTTCTTTACTTGTGCACAATTCGAATTATACATCTGGACCGCTCTAAATGCATGTATAAAGTGCACGTAGCTCAGGACAGCAGTTCGATGCATCGAAGATGCGAACTAAGACGAGCCCGCCCTTCGTGCTTAATTGTTGCATATGCCACTGCACGGTCGCGCGAACTGAAACACAACCACCCGCACGAGACACTAGTGTCGATAGAACGAACGAACATATATAACCTGTCGCGTATTACGTGCGTGTTCGCCGTGTATAGCGAACACGACCTATTGAGCCCAAACAACGGCGGATGCAACCGGAGACGCCGGGTCGCGCGAGCTTAAACGTAAATACCTAGAACGAAACGATATACCATAGCGGGGTTCCCGAAGTAACCGTAATAACTGAACATAACACCTCGGTGGGAATGAGGATCAGCACTTTTACTACATCTTTAGGTAACGGTTTTAATAAATCGCTAACACCTTGGCTTGTCCACTCGTTCCGGCTGTCTCTTGGTGCGTCGTCTGTCATTGTTGTAAAATAAATAAAAAATACATTGGCACTCAACATGTTCAAGCCGCGGTTATGAAATAGTGACCGTCGCTGCGCTTTCCGCGGTCCGGATAACAGTTAGTTCCGAGTTCTGCCCCGTTCTGCGACTTCGCCATACGTGCCACTTCTGAATTCCACGGACGGCTCGCACGTTGCTCCAGTCTTCCTTCTTCCGGTTCCGGAACTCTACAAGTTCAGTTTCATCCAAGTAGAGCAGCTTGACCCCTTTGAGATGTTGAGACAGTATTCTTGACATGTCTTGTCCATTTTGGATTGCCATGCTTGCCGGCTGTCGCAGGTTGTGTAGAGTAGCCTGGTGCTTCACAAGCCCTCCAACACCATCGCATGCCTTTTGCCGTGCCCAGAGGCGGAAAATAGCCATTTGGCTGCAGGATACTCTAATTTTCTGAACTCGTGTAGTTGATACTTGTTCTTGAAGTGGCTCGCTGCTCCATCGCTTACAAAAGTCACTTGCGAGTGCACGGGAGCGTGGTCATCAAGCCAGTCTGTTATTTTTCCGATTGCGCAGCAGGCGTGGGCGGAGTCGTGGCACACATCATCGCTGATGACAGCGAAGCTACGCGTGGATTTTCTTGTTGTAGCAACGCATGTAAAAACCGAAACTTGCTTCTTATGCTAGTGGTAGGCTTGGACCTCATCGGGAAGAACAACGGTCCCATTCTCTGCAAAATCAAAATGCAGCACGAGGCTTCCCTTTTCTTCGCACCGCTTTTCTGTGTACATGGCCTTTCCTTGAATTGACCTGATCTGATTATGAGGAATCCATTTTCCTACCAGTGTCTGAAGTTCGTTCATGAATGTCATTGAATCCAAAGATGTTTTTATCAGATTGCCAGACTCCCAGGCTGCTACCAAAATCTCTGCTTCTTCTGGGATTCCAAGCCGCTCGAGCGTAAAATGGCGGTCCTTGGGGCATCGTGCACAATCGCCAAGCCGGCATTGATTGTTTGGCGGGGAGCAAACATACAATAATTCCAAGTCCGAGACGTTGACGTCCCTATCGCTCACGCTTTCAAGAGCCGCCAAGCAAAGCTTAAACTTTGCGCAATATATACATACACAAACTTCTCTCTGGGGGGCACACTTGACCCACCGGGGTCGCAAGGAATGAAACTTTGTGAGGCCAATCTTGGTTTCTGCGTGTGCATTTTTAAACATACGAAATGACTCGCGGATTGACCTCGTCATAAAGCTCTTGGACATGTACTGTTTTTTGTCATTTAGTAACACACAAATGACGTCTCTCTGGTTTAGGCTTTGTCTAGAGCAGCCGAGTTCGTCCTTAGTAAAGTACTCAAGAGCCACTGACAATTCCTCTTCGCTCACCTTGCATCTCGAGTAGGGAGCTGGTATCGACCACACACCGTGGTCATCTCTCAGTTTGCGAGATTTGTTGATGAGGTACCTCGTTGCCGCCGGCACGGCACTTTCGATCTCTTTTCTCGTCAGGGATGGGGGAAGGAGCGTCAGTAGACGGCAGCGTTCCTGGTGGGAAGCACATGCAGCGTATGCCAGGCGAAAGTTCGTCATGCACTCGCTGCACGTGTTGCACTTATCTTGGGATGGTCCTGAAACGTCTGATGTCACGTAGGCTGTTTGAATCCCCGTACGAACATCGGAAACCACGGCCTCTTCTATTTCTGCTTGTTTCCTCTTCCCATAGGACTCTCTGCAGCGGCTTGCTACTTGACTTGGTGGCTTGAGTGGTGAAACCTTTGTGGGCAGTACGTAGCGATTCAGCTTGTCAACGGCCTCACTTTCTGGGATAAATGCGTCCCCACCACTGTAGGTGCTCTCTGGTGCACTTTGTATTTCCGCTTTGATATACAGGAAACAATTCTGGCACAGGTAATCTGTTTCTTTCACTTCACCTGATGTCTCCCGGGGAAAAATCTTCTTCAGGGAGTTAACACCGATATCTCGCACGCTGCGAAAATTTCTCTGCAATGTGACTCTCTTTTTGTGTTTGCTGAGATTGTCAGCACAAAAAACTCTGCTGGCGCTGTAAGTCCCTGCCATAGCTGAAGACTCCGTTCTGACACGACGCGTATTAGCGAGGCATATGCCACGCAGATACTGGACTCGCTCCCTTCTGCCCGACGCCGAAGCAGAGAGAGAGAGAGTATGGTTCATACTTTATTGGCTATGAAGTCACGAGACACGAGGTATGAAATGTGTGCGTGCGTGCGCAGTCCGACCAAGACACACAAGCGTAAACACGTGAAGTGTAGAGCGGCGCACGTTTACTTTGAGTTGATGCCGCGCGATAGAGTTCATTTTTGGCTATAGTTTTGTTCTTTTCCTTCGCAGCTAAGGTTCGCCATAATAAAGTATATTCCTCCTCCTACTTTTTGTGTGTTTAAGGTTGGGAGCTTCTTGGTTATGTGAAGTGCTGGTTAATTTGGGATAGTGCGAGGATATATCAATATAAATGTTTAGGTTACAAGCGGTTGGTGTTACGAAAACCGTCTTTTATGGCCTGCCATCGCGCCCAGTCTTACTTCCAGGAGTCCCGTGGCTCGCCGCCCGGCTGTTCCCTCTCGGCGTCTCCTGTTGCATCCGCCGTTGTTTGGGCTCAATAGGTCGCGTTCGCTATACACGGCGAACACGCACGTAATACACGGCAGGTTATATATGTTCTTTCTTTCTATCGACCCTAGAGTCTCGTCCGGGTGGTTGTGTTTTAGTTCGCGCTACCGTGCAGCCGCATATGCTACAATTAAACACGAAGGGCGGGCTCGTCATAGTTCGCATCTTCGATGCTTCGAACTGCTGTCCTGAGCTACGTGCACGTCATACATGCATTTAGAGCGGTCCAGGTGTATAATTCGAACTTGTGCACAAGTAAAAACGGGGCATTATGAGAAGTTTTAAACAAAAAAAATGGAAGGTGGCCACACTGCGGCCGTGACCTTGGGCGAACATGTCCACGTGGGGAGGTACATTTCAAAGCGCTGTACTTTTGACGGAAACAAAATGATGCAACATGTTTTTAACGGACTTTTACGAGGGTGGAGAGGAGAGTGATTCCTCCAAATTTTAAAAAGATCGAAGATGTTTTTTTTTTTAATTGCACGTTGAATTTGCGGAACTTTTCAATTTTGAATATGTTTGAAGCGCTGTATATATTTGGAATTATACACTAGAGCAGGAATTTATTTTTCGATAAGAGACACGTTTAGGAAGGACATATGAAAAAAGTTTCAGTTTAATATCCTTCACACATAACGATATAACGAGTCACGAAAATGGGGTCAAAACGTTAAAGTAGCCACATTTGTGAATTTGGCACGCGCGATATACAATTTTGAGAATACTGTAAACGTTCAAGAATGTAGTAACTATGATTCACTGCTTCCTGAAAAATATTCAGTGTTTTGGTATTTTCAGTTTGCCTATTACATGTAGTCAAACTTGACAGAACAGACAAAGCCCTAAAACGGCGTTGCCGTCTTGGGGCAGACATTTTTTTTTTCTTTAGAGATATTTGTTTTTTTGAGAAAACATTTGTGATTTCGTTCCCTCCACATATTGGGGAGTAACATATAAAAATATGAAGAAAAACAAAAATTCGAACCGGACTCGCGTGTTCGATCTTATCTGAACACACCCTGTATCGTGTGGGTTTGAGACTCAAAATGAAAATAGGCATGTTCTTGCAAAAAATATGTGCTCTTTTAATGAGGCATTAAAGTTGTTTGAAAGTGTGACTGACGATGGTAAATTATTCCAGATTTTAGTGCCACAGAATTGTATTAGTCGCTCGCCATATACATTATGAGATATTGGCAGATTAAACTGGCCGGACATGTTTGCCCTTGTTAGTCGTGTGCCTCGAAATAAAATGCTTGCTGGAAGTGGATTGTTTGACTTTACTACATTATGGAATACACAAGCAATTTTGTACCGTTTAATTTCTTCAAATGAAACGATGCGGAGTTGATCGAAGAGTAAACGGGATGGTTGAGAGTAGGAAGTGTGCGTTAAGATCCTAACAGCTCGCTTTTGTAATTTAATTATTGGCAGAAGGTAAGTATTTTAAGTTAATCCCTGGGCCTCAATACAATATGTTAAGTGAGTATGAAATATAGCAAAATATACAAGTTTCAATATCGGGCTATTAAAACACTGTCTTGCCTTCAATAAGGCAAAACAAGCATAGGTTAACTTGTTACAAGTCTTTTCATTGTGCGCATGCCAATGGAGATGAGAGTCTAATGTAACTCCCAGATAATTAAATGAACTGACTTCTTCTAGCTGTTGAGTTCCCAATGTAAATATTAAAGCAGCTGGTGTTCACATCTTTTTCAATGGAACGAAAAACAATGTACTTAGTTTTGGTTATATTCAATGTCAATTTGTTGAAACGAACCACTCCTGGAGAACAGTTAGTTCTTGGTTGATAGTGATCTGCAAGGTATGTAGTGACGTGTCTGTGTAGATTAAAACAGTATCATCTGCGTACATTCTTATATCTGAGTGCAAGGACATGTGTGGCAAGTCGTTAACGTAGAGTGAAAAAGTAAAGGTCCGAGAACAAAGCCTTGTGGGATTCCGGTGGTTATTGGTTTTATTGTAGATATATGATCTGAGAGAGACACAAACTGTGAGCGAGATGACAAATGACTTGTAAGAAAGCATAAAAAGGAACCTCTGAAACCATATCGTTGTAATTTATTAAGAAGAATATGATGATCGACCGTGTCAAATGCCTTTTTAATATCGAGAAGGGTCACCGACGCTTACATTATTTCTGTTCAGGGATTCATTAATTTTTGGGAAAGAGAGATGACTGCACTTGCAGTTGATTTGTTAGGACGAAATCCATGTTGATGGGGTGTGATAATATTGTACTTTTTTATAAATGTATTAATACGTCGTACAATTAGCCTCCTTTCAATCATACTCCTTTCATAAGGTTTCTGAAGAGGACGCTGAAAACTGGTTTGAATAGTGTGAGCGGATGGCAGCTTTTAACAGGTGGTGTTCCGAAGAAGAGCTAAACCCTGTCTTCACGTTGGAAGACTCGACTAGGACTTGGGTCGAAAACCATGAAAGTACGCTGACTACATAAGAGGTCTTTACAACTAGCTTCCTTTAAGCCTTTCCCGCGGTCCTTTGGAAAGACGCATGCTGAGCTGCTACTGCAAACGCGTCTTCAGCGCCCTATTAAGACTGGTAGAGTGGTCGTTCTCGTGGGACAAATGAAGCGCTGCTTGTGCAAGCAGCGCTTCATAGGCGCTGTTTGTGCAAGCAGCGCATCATAGGCGCTGTTTGTGCAAGCAGCGTCTATGAGCAGTTCTGTAATGGAGCTAATCTAATAACGTTGAAACACACCGACGTTGACTACAAAGAAGAGTCTCGTGACTGACGCGCGAGACAGTGAAACATGATTAAGGAAAACAGCGCGTACATCAACACGTTCAACTATTAACTCGAACAACTATCTACCTTATTGAGACATTTCAGCGCTGAGTCTGCCAAACAACATTGGCTCCTGAACCACAACTCTCAAGGACAGAATATAGTGGCTCTATCAAAGAAATATTGGGTTTCATGAAAATCACGAGGATAGAATCAGCCTTTGAGCGAACGAATGCGACTGTAAGACTGGTGCGATGAGGTACAATGTACCACAGTTCGACGAAAAGAAAGCTAAGTTGACTACGTACATAGTCCGAGGAGAGCCCTACTTTGAGGGAAACGGCATCGAGGACAGATGAGTCAGGATTAACGGCGATTACAAGCTCAACGTGAACGCAGCACGCGTGACAGAGCAGTACTTGCTACATGTGATTGACGACCAATTTGCAGATCTCAACGAGGGAGACTTGTACAACACGCCAGATCTACACGACGCTTACAGTAAACTTTTCCTGCAAGAAAAGGGTAAGGGAAAGAGAACACAAAAGACCCATCGGGGACTGTTTTGTTGCAAATGTCGGGGGTTTGGGGTGTCTTCTGCACCGGCCATTTTTCAGCGTACCATGGAGACTATGTTGAAGAAGCATGCCAGGCTTTCAAGTCTATTTGGTTGACGTGATGGTTTCAAACAAAAGGAATATAACGGAAGTAGAGTAAGGTGGCTTTCCAGTGTTACCGGGAAAAGGCGTCAAGTTATGGAAGGAGTAATGCCCCTTCTAGATGCTGGAAATTTGTTTTCTGGGACACAATATTAGCAGCAGACTGCAGCCTTTTGAGAAGAACCCGAATACACTGATCAAAGTTCGAAGTCCCAAGAACGTAAGCGAACTACGTTCGTACATCGGTCTTATCACCTTCTACACTACGGTGCAGCTTAAGTACAGACGCAGCCGACGATACGAGCAAATGAAACCAATCAAGCAGCGTCAAAGCAAAAATCTCTGTGCCTTTTTTGTTTATGATTGGTTCTTTGATGAAAGAAGACGTACAGAAACATGACAAATACAATGATGGTGCCCTGTCTGATCGCTTTCATTAGCTCGTAGCATTGGCTCCATCTGAACTGAAGGAGACACGAAGTATATCTTCCGAACATGGCTACTTTGCTCGTTCCGCTCTGACTTTCTACTCAAAGATCTTTGCTGGATATGTGGATTGGAGCAGGGCAGCAGGAGTCGTTCGAAAAGTCGAAGCAGGCCCTGCGACATCGTGCTCGCGCGCTTCGATCTCACCAAGCCGCTACGCCTGGAGTGCGACGCATCGCCGTACGGAATGGCGCGTGTCGCATCGCGTTGCAAGCCCGAACGAACCAATTGGAATCTGATCTCGGAGATTGTCGAAGTCCGAGAAAAACTATTCTCAACTCGAGCGTGACGCATTGACGTTTGTCTTCGGAGTGTCGAAGCCTTGCTACTATCTGGTTGGACGATCTTTATTTTGGGTGACAGATTACAAGCCCTTAGTTGAACTGTTCCGTGAGATCCGCCCAACACCAGGCATGTCCGCAGCTCGGATCCAGCGCTGGTCTTTACCTCTAGGAGCCTGCAATTATGCGAACGAATACAAGCTTGGGTCTGACAACGAGAACATTGACACACTCAATCGACTTCCAATAGAGACTAATGAGGAAGCGCCCAATGAGCTGCCAGAGTATGTTCTTTTGCTGTATACAATTCGACGACCCACATCTTTCGTGAAAAGTGCTGCGTTTACTGGCTGCACAGATCATTGAAGTCCTTAGTACTGTAAAGTCCTACATACTACAAGTTTGGCCGCCGGAGAAAAAAGCATCTGATTCACGTATGCAAGCGTATTCTTCAAAGAGGCTGGAGATGACCGTGGGGCCACAGAATCGTCGTTCTCAAGGATGCGCGATACCAGATACTGCAACCACTTTACGAGACACATCAAGGGACCTCAGCGATGAAATCGGTCGAATGTGCGATCATGTGGTGGCCTGGACTTGACAGTGAGATCGAATATCTGGCTAGTAATTTTCACACTTGTGTACAAGTAAGGTTGATGCCACCGGCGAAGATTCGTGTTAACTGGCCTCGTGACTCATGGGAACTGATCACGTGTTCATCTGGATTTCTCGGGTTCAGTAAAGGGCGCCATGATTTTGGTTGCAGTTGATACGCACTCCAAGTGATCAGAGGCAATCACTATACATCACGCGAGACAGAATCCACAATCACAGCACTACGCAAGATTTCCAACCTGTTTGGTATACCCAAAAAGCTCGTGAGTGACAACGGCGCTTACTTTACATCAGAAGCGTTTGCCAAGTTCCTGTCAAGCAAAAATGTGCAGCGCTTGCGTACAGCGCCGTATCACCTATAACAAAACGGTATCGCAGATCTGATAGCTGTACGCACCTTCAAGGTGAATCTCAAGAAATAAAGAATACTCCCACGAAGTCTCTTATAAACAAATACACAGCTTCAGCTCCAAAGGTAATATTTACATCGACTTGTTTATATAGTTGCTCTTATTTGTGATGGAAACATTTCATCAAATTAATATTAGTGGACGCTTTCGAATCGACTACAAAAGCTATTTGATCTGTTTGGCCGGAAATTCAAGTGGGTATTTTATTGCATTGCACTTGTTAATTCTCGAGTGGGATTGTATGCCAAAGTTTGAGGATATATGCACTTTTATAGGATTCACATGTTATAAGGAGCGTGAGACACCTAAATGGGGCGCGCGAATGCAAATGATGAGCACGCCAAATTACTTTTTAGGGAGCCGCACCGCCGCTCCGCTGCCTTGTCGCATATTTCGCAATATCATTCCGAGTCAATCAGATTGCGGCGTTGCTCTTTATCAACACCGAAGAAGTAATCAGGCAGCGCATGAATATAATAAGCACTACTGTTCTTGCTTTCTCAGTGAGAACAGCGTGACTTATTTTGTTGTAAAAAGGACGAAGTAACATGTAAAAACGCATACATTTGCCGCTAGAGTCAACTCTGGTTAATATGGCCAACTCGCTGTAGAGACAAGATTTGAGTGTGTGTAGGTGTGCGTGTGGGAGGGGGGAAATGGCTAAACACATGCTTTTTATGTAGTTATATCATAAAGGACTCGTATTATGTGAGCGATTTTTTTCAAGTCGTCCAGGAACAAGGGGTCATATCTCAAAAAACACTTAACAAAATATATTGGCTGTGAAAATTCTTCACAAGCATGAAACTGAAAACCGCTTTTGTGTCATCCTTTTTTTCTTTTCATATTTTGGCTTTTTAGAGGACCAACACGGATTTTGGGGTTAGGCGATCGTCACGGGTCGCGCATTCGGGAGCTTACCCAGGCTCAGATATCCTTCCGCACAACAAATTGTTTTTTACATGGATTCTTACTTTACGTTGCACAAGCAAGATATTGCATAAAAGATATTGGTGTTTTTATTAATTTTCCTAACAAATCCATAACTTGACCCTTTGCGAATATTTAACCAGGCTTCGATGATAACTTTTGTCGCAATCAATCTTAAGAAATGAATTATATACCTATTCAGCAAGTAAACTATCGTAATAATCAAAAATAGTTATCGTGGTGATAAACGCCACTGAATACGAGAGTAAACTCTAAAAGTAAAATATTCAACATCAGTTTTACGAAAGAGGCCATTTTTAAATAGTTCGCCTTTTCGTCCACGGCATCCGTTCATACGGCATCCGTTCATAAGAAAACAATAAACGAAATGTGTCAAGTTTTATCTTAAAATGCGAAACTTGGTAGTCGTCATTTGCATCCATAATAATTTAATTCTTGGCTCCTTGTCAGAGTAATCGCTGGCTTTGACTTAACACACAGTTAAATAAAGTAAGGCCGATGCGTAGAAGGGATCTTATGTTTCATACAAGAAGCTTTTTTTTTGCATGCCCAACTGGCGAACTTCAAAAAACTTGAAATCACAATTAAACAGATTCCTATCTTTTGAGAATAAAGGTTTATAGATACTTCCTCCAAAAGCTTATTTCCGTAATGATAGAATAATTAAGTTAAACAAAATATTTCCGATATGCCGACATCCCTAGGACAAAATTCCAGCATTTTCCAACTTTCGCTTGTCCACGCGAACTAAACCTTGTAAGAAGTAGGCTAATATAAACCTTCTGATAATCGTTTATTTTTTTTAAAGAAACCTTGCATAAACAGAGGAGAAGCACCAACGATTACGTAAAATATGAGGTAACGCAAGTTCACGAGAACCTTTGATATGACCGAAAAGCGTAGTTAACGCGGGTTACGACATTCCAATCGATGCTTCACTATTTGTTTAGCATAGCATTGAAGAAATCCGCCCTTGATGAGAGCTTTCGTCCATAAGTGGCATCCCCAAATGTTCTTGACAAAACTTGCAGCAATCCATTCCTGTTTAATGACTTGGATATAGTCAGTCATATGTGGTGTGATGGCATGTCGGGAGTGCCAGGTACGTGTCGCGGCAAATCCGGAGAGCAAGTCGTCTGCTTCTTGCGGACGAGTTGCTGTGACGTCAGAAAGACGCCGAGCTCTGATTGGCTTTGATTCGAAAGAAAGTGGATAGACCTCAAAGCAAGCTGTCGTGAGGTCTACCTATTATCCTTTATTCAGAACCAATCAGAGCTAGGCCTTCTGTCGTCACGAGAACCCTTGCAGAAGAAGAAGACCAACTTGCGCTCCGCATTAAGACCAATCAAGCATCAGCCTCCTTTCACAACCGATCGACAGAACTTAACTAGACGTGGTGATGACTTGATTCAGATGCTCGCCCAGGCAGCACACAATATTGGGGCGATATTCGCCTCGGGTCGGGAAAGTCGTGCGGGTATTGCCGATTTTTCCGTTGTATCGGGAAAATTGTGCCTGCACCATTTTGATTCTGCCGATGTCGACGAAATATCTGTTATATTGCGGCGACGCAACCATGATATATATCATATATGGTACACGAACCGTATGCAGTTCATCTGGCCCACCACTGCTGCAACGGACAAAAATGGAGCATAAAGCTCTTAGTCCTGTTAATAACATTCGTTAGGCGACTTGTGGACCAACGTTCGACATAAGGATGGTCCCTCAATTTTATGTGAAAACGACTTGCTAATTTAACGCCGCTTTGTGGGTGTAATAAAAGTTCTTGTGAAATTGCGTTATTAGTTTTTTAATGTAATCGTATGTACGCTACTTTTCAAACTTAACACCACCACTCGGTTATCCAAATATTGATTTATTGCTAGTGTTGTACGCGTTCCTCAAAAAAGAAACGAATGCTCGTTCCTCGTTTCTTCTAATGTTTGGAACGCGTTACCGTTACAAGTTTCATTTATGAAAAGGAACTCATCCCGTTAATGTTTAAAAATGTAACGTATCGTTACATACACGTTACATTTGTATTTTGATGATTACCATTTTTAATTAAATTAAACGAAGTTTTTTTTATTTATTATATTAAATGACGTCATACGAATTTAAATGTCGTGATGCAAGGACACCAGGGGCCCTAATCTGTACACTTGGCTAAAAAGTCAGCTAGAAATCGGGCGACTGTGATTGGCAGGCACCAAAGTCAAGTGCGGCGTCGGCCAATCCCGGTCGCCAAATTTCTCACCGCCAGATTAGGGCACCATGGGAAGAAAACAAGCGGAAACAAGGTTTCATGTGTTGATATATTCACCTTTAGCAATGTCAGCTTTTAACCATATTGATGTTTGTGGTGGTCGATTCAGACGAGCCAAATGTACCGCTACCCCAAACTGCACGATCCTTTTACAACAACCTCACACGTTTCCACCTAACAAAGTTCCTTTTTGAACTTAGCTACAGTTGCCTCTCGATTTTGCTGTCCACAAGACGAGCAAGTGAAGAAGAGGTTACGGCTTTGAAAGGTGAGTCTTGAAAACTACCAGTCGTTATTCTTGATGGTTGGGTTCGTTGCTCAGTTTGAAGGTTGGGGACAAGGCAAGAGGCAATACAGGTTAGTTTTTTGTATCTTTCAAGTGACCGATGTTCGGGTTACAAGGGTGCATTCGATATCTGGTAACCTGTTCTTTTGTTGTAACTGTAGATCTCTTTGTGGAAGTTCAGTTGTGGCTGTAGTTGGTTTTAGATTACTGGATGTACAAGGATTCGTGGAAGCAAAAGAAAGTAGCTGAGTTTGGGACGTCCCTCTTTCCGTGTATTTTCCGTCGACTAAAAGTGTTGCTTTTGGTACCGCAGTCTTGGGCACAGCAAAAGAATCACTGTCCACTAGCTCTCCTGCGTCCGACTGTTACCAAGCGAGAACCCCACACTATAAACCCTAAGATAAGTAACAAAAACGTTAGCGAGACCCTGCTCCTCGCAATAATATTGTTTTTATACATTCTTTTAGAATTTCCCTCTTAGAAATAAAATAAAAAGTCCCCCACCGGACGAAAAAAAGGAACGCCGCTCCTTCTTCCGTTTCAGTAAAAATGTAACGCGTTCTCGTTCCAGTTCCACCGATGCAAAATGGAACGGCGGCGTTCCTTCCTTCCTCCTAAAAGGAACGCGTTCGAGAGACGCCGTTCCTTGGAACGCCATTCCGTACAACACTGTTTATCGCCCGCTACTCAAAGCTAAATCTGTTATCGGGGAGCAAAACGACACCACGTAGTCGGCCCGGTAGGTCCAGGAATAACACAAAAAGTAACCAAAACAGGCCATCTTATAACAGCGTTAAGTTTAGGGAACACTGCAGTTCCCTACGGCCTAAACATTTTTTTTAAAGCGAACGAGGATATAATGGGTTAAACGAGCCCAGCTTAGTAATAAGCTTTGCATGTGTGGCGAAGCGGCAGTTGGAAGTGGGCTAAATTTCGCGCTAGGCGTCTTGGCGCATCAGTAATGTCTCGGATATCCACACAATCTCGGATAAAACATTCAAAGAGCAATATTTATAAACTCTTAATTTTTTCTTTCTCAATTTAGAAAAAATGTTTTTCACTTGTGATTTTTGTTTCTAAGCGAACAAGCTGGACGTTTGTTGAAAACATTCATAAATTAAACGTAACGTGCCTAATAATTATGTTATATAGAGCCAAACAACACTAAGAGCAAGTACCGAAATAATTTAAAAATCTGGCAGAAATAATTAGCTACGAGCTAGCTTTGCATCCAAAAATGAAACTTCAAATGCAGGGTGTCACAAAAATAAATTACAGGGTTTTTTTCACCACAAAAATAAACTAGGCATTACCGAACGCTCATCTCCGCCCAAAGGTAGCGCTAGAGGTCACAACCAGATGCCAAAGTTTCAGCGAGATCCGATACCTTATTCAAAAGTTTTAAGTAATTTTCTGAAAATCTCAATGGCAAGATGGAGCCCATTTTTGCTCGTTTTCGGTTTCTGGTGCCACAGAGCCCCATGTATTCGAAAACTCCGTCGGCCGCCATTTTCCCATTGAAATTTTCAGAAAATCACTTATAATATTTGATTAAGGTATCGGATCGGGCTGAAACTTTGGCATCTGGTTGTGACCTCTAGCGCTACCTTTGGGCGGAGAAGAATGAGCGTTCGGCGATGTCTAGTTAATTTTTGCGGTAAAAACAACCCTGTAAATTTTTTTTGTGACACCCTGTATATCGAATTTTTGAATGTCCGGATTTTAAGTCCACATCAAATAATACGTTTCATTTTTATTGGATGTTTTAGACCATTCCGAGGGCTCTTCAAACAAAACAAAACAAACACCTGTAAAAATGCCTCTTAAGAAAATATATGTTAAACTTTGAAGTTTTAAAGTGTCCGCTTGTTCCAAAAGGCGTTTTTCGCCAAGATAAGTTTTAGTATGTAACAATATGGCATTTTTTGAATATTTATTTTTTAAGGTGCCATTATATCTATACTTTATGTCATCAAATTGAATTTAAGAAAAGTGGCGATGATCACAACCTGCTAAATTATCGTCAAATGGGCCACGCTCCAAACGTTTTACAGGAATAAATTTAAAAAAAATAGTTTTCATGAGAACTTTGGGCATTTAATGTAGTCTCAAAAAATCATGTAAAGAGTCCCTTTTTTTGCGCGAAAGGAGTATGGTGAAGCTCCCAGGTACGCGACCTGTGATGGCCGGCAAAATGTCAAAATCCGACTTTGGTCATCATGAAACCAAACAGATGAGAACTAAAAATATTATGCTAACACGGTTTTCAGTTTCGTCTATGTGAGAAATATGCGCAACATATATAATTTCTTCAAACGTTTGTGAGGCATGACCCATATTTCCTGCAGGATTTGAAATGAAATTTTCTATGTATAACTTTTTTGGGGTACGGAGTTGTTCGTATAAACTAAACATGACTGTAGTAACAGATTAATCAAAATTCACGATGCGTACATCAAACATAAAGGTGACAGTGAACGTAAAGGTGACATAAAGGTTGCTCGACCACAGCTTGTAGGACACATTTATTTAAAAATGTCGGTACTAATTCTGCTAACACCTCATGCAAGCTGCTTCAGATAAATAAAGTTTGATACTTTACGCGCGTCTCCGGCGCAAGGATGGATATAACGGACAAACGTAGCATTCGTTGATCAAACACCCAGCTCTGCCCCATGTCCGATTATCTTATGATGACAAGATAAAGCTCAGTGATGAAATCGCTACCCTTATGAAGACTGCTTTATCAGATTACGATACAGTTGTCGGTTTTGTAGCTGGAGGTATATTCGTTCTCCGAAAATAATGAAGTTTGGATCTTCATTGGGCGTTCATAGCGGGCAGGAGATGGAGTTTTATTTCATCTAGATTTACTTCCTCTTTCATTCAGTTTTCTTTTTCGATCTTATTCATACAGCAAGCAACCAACGTTTGCACACTATATTTATAGTTATACGCTTTCTTTTGTGACAAAAAATAGCATAGAAAATGAAAAAGAAATCGCAATAAATGCGAAACATTCCAGGGCGGCACGACGAAACGACTTTGCATATGTCGACATCTTAGGTCATATTTCACGGATTGGGAAACGACCGTCCATTGCTCGAAAAAAAATCCCACGTAGTTATTCGCACTTCACTATGGCACCACGGGAAGGAAATAAAACGCCGCAACAAAATTATTTACCAAGTTTTCTTTTTTTTTAGATTGCTGTGTTGAATCAAAAAGCAAATAAGGAAATAAATGCTTCGACAAGGAGATATCGGTCCGCCTTTGAGACATGGCAACGCTGGTTCAATCTGTAGATGAGAGGCGTAGGCAGTTCATTGCGATTTTCGATTCAAGTTCCTTACGACGAACGACGAAGTAGTGATTACACAACCGCAGGCCAGTACAGTGCTTATGGAGTCATATCTCGTTTATTTGAACCCTGTTAATATGAATACCCTGTTATATGGACACCATCTTCGTAGACGAATCGGGAAAATACACTTTTGTCTCCTTATTATGAACATTTCTCATTATGCACAATTTTCTGGGGCAACGGAGGTGTTTACATTAACGAGACATAAGTGTTTCACCGGCGCACACTCATTTGCGAAGATAAAGAGTTCCCTATGAAAGTTATTTTATTTTATATGTACTGTGAGAAAGCGCAAAATAACGATATCATGATTGGAGTAATTCAATGGCCTATATACGTCTTTTATATCCTTTCATTGTTTCTTAACCGCAGTAGATGTGATTACATTTATTGTACTAGAAATTTGTAAATTTTGAGGGGATCGGACTTTTATGACTTCCAATGGCAGACCGACCTGACTGCCGTAGCTTTGGTTGTACTGTTCTGCTCATCCGTGCAATGCGTTCTTCGAATTAATACGTGACGTTTGAAATTTATTGAAGCAACACAAATATTAAATAAACTGCGGATATCAGTAAACAGGCTATAAAGTGTACATATATCTGCATTTAACCGGTAAATTTACGAAGTGACGCCTGTCTCAGATACAAAAAAAAAGTTCCCGGTTTACAAGAACTTTAATTTGTTTTTTCTGCATTCAGAAGAAGCTGCGAGGATTTTAAAATGTATACTGGGTGTTTTTTTGATCAGTACCAAATTTTTAAATAAAGGGGGGGAAGCTTTATGAATGCGGTTTTCACTGCGTTTTTTATGGCTTGGTGGACATTAGATGGGAATATAACCATCAGTATTATCAAACTAATTTACCGAAATCCGTTAATTAACTTTTGAATTACTGTATTAGGATATATGTTTATATTACAAACATTGAGGCAGTCATATGCCAAGACTGTTCCATTTTGTAGAATTCGCGTAATGTGCCTGTGTTCCAAGATATCTGCCCCGAATTTTCTACTTAATTCCGGACTTTTTATCCACTCAATTCGGCAAACCCACGAAAGTGGCCACTATAGCCGAACTTTGCTACATTAGCCGGATACAAGTGCCAAATTCGTGGACAAATATCGCAGTACACAAGCTAGTTACGCGAATTCTACAGAAAT
>JAZHYW010009610.1:0-33615 GCA_037355805.1 Ixodes ricinus
CTCTGTTTAACCATCAACCACGCTGACTCTCATACCACCGAAGCGCTTTCTTTTCAGTACCCTGGGTCAGTGGAGTGAGCAGGTTTCACAGAGTTCACGTCAGGTCCGGGGGTGATATAAGAATGTAATGAAATATAGAAATACTCTAACAAAGAAATCATATTATTCATTTGTGAAGATACTCATGAAAACGCAAAACAATCTTTTTTGCATACAATAAAAAAATCACTCTTTATTGCACTTTTCACAATGGATGATTAGAAAATCAACTTTTGGGGGCAAGACTCCCAGCCCCTGCCGTCCTCCTTGTTCACGCCTTGAGCGGGCACCCCGACCACAGCCAAACTTTACGACCAGGAGCCTACACAAAGAGCGGGTGAGCCAAATTTCACACAGCCGTAAGGGGTCGAAGTTCTGGAGATAACGAGCGGAAGACTTCACAGCCGAAGGGGGTCGGACGAGCGTGTTAGTCTCCAGAGGCGGGGCGAAGATCAAGTCTTGGTATCAGGGAGCCAAGTCTCCAAAACACTGTAGTTGGCCCTCTGGTATTGGATATATTCAGTTTATCAGTATTCTGCAGCCATTTTGGCAACCGATCCCAGAGGGTTTTCTTATAACGAATCAAAAGGCGCGCAGCCCAAAGCAAACATGAAAGAACACAAGACCAACGTCATGCACAAGACAAAGCACAGTCAAAGTTTGTGGGAGCGAGAGTCTGCTACCACGGCCAGAGGCCGCTGACGGCCGCCCAAACTGGAGAACATCTGAGGCGCGCAACAGCGCACGTGGGACAGGCGCAGAAGCCTACAAAAGAGGGCACACGCCGACAGAAGGGGAAGACGGACCGTGGTCACGGAGGCGTGCAGTTCGAACGCTCCGGCAATGTATTACGTTGATACTAACAACCCATTCCTGTTACTCTAATAAATATAGTTTCTCGTTATGGAAACCCCGGCTTCGTGTTGTTCCTCCCGGATGGGCATGCAGCAAGGCAACCCTACCACACGGCGCCCAACGCGGACGGAGCCGTAAGGCTTAAAATTTCATTTAGTGAGAAGAAACGGCGTCAGCGCTTTCTGTATCTCCCGGGACTCGCCGTACCCGTGATCTTGGGTCGAGATTTTATCGCAGGCGTAAGCATGACGCTCGACTTCCCTGGTGGTGGCTATCGTTTGGGAAACAAGGCGGACCTGACTCCGTTCACCAGACGAGAGAACTGCATCATTGTCCCAACCCTCCCAGCCCACTTCACAACGCCTGCAGCTGCCCTACCATCCAAAATCTCGGATACCCTGCAGAAGTGTCCGGGCACTAACCTCCAAAAGAGACAGCTGGAGGACGTCCTGCGACCGTTCTCTCCGATGTTCACGGAGCGACCAGGAAAGACTGACATCCTGCGCTGCATCGGATTGAAACCGGTAACGCACCGCCTTGGAGGTGCAATCCACGCCCCATCAGCGTGCACAAAAGAGAACTCCTGGACGTGGCCCTTCAGGAGATGCTGGACACCGGTGCAGTACGTGAGTCAAAAAGCCCTTGGGCATTCCCTGTTGTTCTCGCTCCGAATAAAGATGGAACTGCCAGACTCTGCGTAGATTACAGACGGCTTGACGAAGTGTCTGTACGGGACAGTTACCCTTTTCCCCAGCATTTCCTCTATAATGTACGCGCTCGGTAACGCGACGGTGTTCACCAGGTTGGACTGCAGCCGCGGATTCTTTCAGATCGAGGTGCACCCGTTGGACGTGCAGAAAACCGCTTTCATTTGCCACAGAGGGCTGTACGAGTTCACCCGCTTGCCTTTTGGCTTGTCCAACTCGCCAGCGAGCTTTCAACGTCTGATGGACGTTGTGCTCGGAACCGCAAATTACAAATTCGCGATGGCATACATGGATGACGTTGTTGTTTTCTCGCGCACATTCGAGGAGCATCTGGAACACCTGACTATCGTGCTGGAGCGGATGCGCAACGCGGGCCCAACAATCAACTCGGGGAATGTTCATTTGGCCGAGCCCAAAATTAACCTTCTCGGATTTGTTGTCGATAGCGGCACGCTCCGTCCCAACGAAGAAAAACTGCGCGCACTAACTGAGTACCCGTGCCCCCATGACGTGAAAAGTTTACAGCGATATCTCGGAATGATTGCATTCTATAGGGATTTCATTCCTTACTGCTCGGAGATTTCTCAGCCGCTTGATCACCTTCTTCGGAAAGGCGTCAAATGGTGTTGGAGCGAACAGCAACAAAGCGCATTCATAGCCTTATCAAAGGCAGTGACAGAGAACGCGTGTCTGCATCTTCCCGACCTAAACCAACCATTCGTTTTGCAGACAGATGCAAGCGATTGTGGCGTCGGAGCTGTTTTACTGCAGGAACATGACGGTACACTTCGCCCGGTTGCTTTCGCAAGTCAGACCCTCAATTCCGCACAGCGTAATTACAGTGTTGCAGAAAGAGAATGCTTAGCCATAGTGTAGGCGTTAAAGCGATTTGACATGTATTTGGATGGCGCAACATTCCAAATTCAATGTGATCATTTAGCGTTGTCATGGCTGAAAAGATTTCAGAACCCCGCTGGTCGCCTCGCCCGTTGGGCACTTACGCTGCAACAATACGATTACACTATTGTGTACAGGCCGGGTGCTACAAACAAGGTGTCGAACCGAAATGTTTTTCGTTCCGGTTTTCGTTCCGGTTCAGGGAAAACGGTTCAGCTCCGGTTCAACTCCGGAGTGAAAAAATAAAGGTTCAAACCGGTTCGAACCGGTTCGTACTCATATGCTACAAAAACAATTGACGACAGCAAAAGATAAAGTATGCATATTTTATAAAAAGTGTTACATATAAAAAGCAAAGGCTCACATTACTGTGTGGAACGAACGAGCTAGTGCTGGGGCACCTCGGGACGTGGGTGAAAGCGCAGTTCAATATAAGGCAGCTGACCGAAGAAGCAGGACATCGTCATGCATATCGGGGAAAGACGGCCCCTCTGAGACGATAGAATGAACTTCAGTGCAGAAAAGGCTCGCTGCACGCTGACCTGGGTCGCAGGCACTCCCAGGACTACTTGCGCCAATGGGAAGAGTTCTGGATGGCGTCCCCTTCTCTCCGCCCAAAATTGTAACACGTTAGCGTCCCTCGAAAGCCGCGGCTCCTTGTCTAGCAATGCTCAGAAGAGCTGTGCGCCTTGATGTTTGTGTTTCTGAGGAGAAAACGTTTTGGTCCTTGCTCTTTCTGCTACCAGAGATCGAAGCTGTTTTGCTGTTTTCTGTAGCTGTAACTGTTGATTGAATCCCCCTCCCCTTCCCGGTGCTAGACCTTAATTTCGGACAGATTATTAAATCCGCTGAGTTATTTTGAGAGCAGATTAGATGCGCCACAGTATGGCAACGAGTGCAGGTTCTAAAATATCCATCGGCCTTTGCATCGCTTTCTTATCCGATCAGTTGTACAATGAAATCAAGGCGTTTAAAGTAAATTGCACGCAATTCTACAAAATTAAAGACAAGAAACACCAAACAAAACTTAAACTAAGCGCAAAAAAAGACAAGGACAAAGAGAGGTATAGACAACACTAGGAATGTTGTCTATACCTCTCTTTGTCCTTTTTTTGGCGTTTAGTTCGTGATGAAAAGCCAGCTAGCCCAACTCACCGTTTTGCCACCAAACAGGCTCATTAATTGGTCACTTTTGCTGACCTACGAATTGGGCATGTTCTAGTGTTAAATCTTTTTTGATGAGGCATTTCCGGTCCCCAAGAAAAGGTTGGGACGAATATGGGCATTTGTTAAAGAAATTCATAAGACCAGAAATCCCGGAGAATTTATAGTTACTTTGCTCATTTCGTTTGAGTACTCGAAACGAACTTTATAAATTATGAACACGACCGTTATCTGAACACCTGATAATGGAACCTTACAGAGCTTTCCGCTACCTTTCTTTTTTTTCGCTTTTTGACTTCCCCCGTGAACGAAACACCTCAAAAAAATAATTGGATCAGTTTTGCCCAGGAACGAAAAAATAATTATTTCGGTCCAACTCAACTCCGGTTTGCGCAAAAATATTTTTTCTCTTTAATTTTTTGGTTTACTTTTAAGGTTACTGTGTTTTTCGCCACGCACTTTTCACGCAACCTGACTTCGCGTATGAACCGAAAACCGCATGGAAAACATATCGGTTCCGCTCCGGAGCGAGAAAAAATATTTCGTTCCGGGTCAACTCCGGTTCGTGCGAAAATAACGGGTTTTTCCGGTTTTCGGTTCACGGTTCGGGTTCGGTTCAATACCCTGGCTACAAACCAAATTGCTGATGCACTTTCCCGCGCCCTCCTTCCTGAGGAGCACGTGCAGGAAGTTCCAGGTCTGGTTGCGGTCGTTAATACAGCACAGGGACCACCTGATTCACGGTGGGGAACATTGGTCTCAAGAGAGGAGCTTCTCAAGGCCCAGCACGACGATGGGTTGTGCCAACAAGTGACTGCCTGGCTGGCAGCGTCCAGCCCAGTCAACACCAAGGGTGATGAACAGTTCGACTCTTACTTACTGAGCAGTGACGGACTCCTGTTGCGCTACATCCCTCAGGCTGATGATGATCTGAGCAGTTCTCCGTTTCGAACAGTGATACCTCGGAAGTTACGTAAGTCCTTCATCAGATACATGCACAGCTCTGCCATAGCCGGACACAGCAGTGGGAGCAAAACTTACGATAAGTTGTCCCAGATTGCGACGTGGCCCGGCATGCGGCAAGATGTACTGAGGTATGCGCGTAGCTGCCCGTCATGCCAGAAAGCGAAGCCATGTGGTGGTCAACCCCCAGGTTTCGTGCAACCGATCGCAAGCCAGAGCCCTTGGCAGATATGTTGCTGTGACGTCATGGGTCCATTTCCACGTAGCCCACGCGGAAACCAGTACTTGTTCGTAGTAACAGACCATTTCACCAAATGGGTGGAGCTGTTCCCTTTACGAAAGTTGGACTCGCAGAAAATATGGGACTGCCTACTTCAAGTTTTCACGCGTTTTGGTTTCCCGGCAAGCCTAATTTCGCATAATGCGTCGTATTTTACGAGCAAAGTGTTCGTCGATGCATGCGCGGTTCTGGGAATTGAACATAAACGGACTTCGCCGTATCATCCACAGGCAAATATAACCGAAAGGGTAAATCGAAACCTTAAGATGATGCTTGTTGCGCATACGGAGCGTCACAAAGACTGGGATGCGAAGCTCCGAGAAATGGCCTTCGCCACCCGCACCACGGTTAACCGGTCAACCGGGCTCACCCCTGCCCAGCTCAATTTTGGCAGAGAGCTTGCCTTTCCTCTCACCAACACTCTCCGTTCGACAGAGCCCAGGGCACAGGACCGCAACTACACAAAGTTCGCAGACGACCTGCGAAAGCGTTTCACTATCAACCTCAAGGAAGCCCGGGAGAACCTTGACGTTGCCAGACTGCAGCAATCCGACCAGTACAACCAGGGACGCCGAGACCTGCAGTTCGAGGTGGGAGACTTGGTGCTCCGGCGCACTCACCCCCTGAGTGACGCGGCGAAAGGCTTCACGGCCTCACTGGCCAACAGGTGGGATGGTCCATTTCGTGTAGGCAAAAAGCTTTCCCCGCTTACATACACACTAATTCACCATTTCAGTGGTGAGTCCACAGGACCAACTCATGTCACCGACCTTAAACAATTCCACGTCCCGGAAGATGGTTTTTCGCAGGATCGGACCGATGCCGACGACGGCCCGGTCCCGGACCCCCTCGCCGCCACACAGGCGGTACAACCTGCGACGTCGGTGACGGCTGAGAGAGAAGTCGTAGAGCGGTGGACAAGATTCTTTTTATTTTTTTTCTTCTTTCTTTCGGGTTTCGAGCGTTGTACCTCGATCGTATATCATCCCACGGATCTGATCGCCTTTTTGAGGGGGGGGGATATTGCGCGATTGTGTGCCCACCCCAGATCCTTTATCCTTTTTTTATGCAATATAGAGCCAGGGGTTACGCATGAGAGTAACCCATGGCAATTGCTCGTTTTGATTCACGAAGATGGATCACGGGCAACGCCACCACCAATCCCGGGCATCTGGACGCCAGGGTCCCAGGACACGTGACGGTCCAAGTCACCGAGGGCGGCAACCGGCGAGGGCCACCCCACGGAACCGCGGCCAGTGGGCAAGACGTCCCACAGGCACCGAAAACAAACTGCCGGCGATTCCGGGAACGGCCACCAAGGACGACCGCTACCTGGAGCGCGCCCTAGCGCCGATACAGCACCGCCGTCCACACCCTTGGCGACGACCCCCTCCCAACGACGACCACGACGACACTGGCATCGACATGCCAGACGCTTAAGGGGGGTGAAGGGAAGTGTGGGAGCGAGAGTCTGCTACCACGGCCAGAGGCCGCTGCCGACCGCCCAAACTGGAGAACATCTGAGGCGCGCAACAGCGCACGTGGGACAGGCGCAGAAGCCTACAAAAGAGGGCACACGCCGACAGAGAGGGGGAGACGGACCGTGGTCACGGAGGCGTGCAGTTCGAACGCTCCGGCAATGTTTTACGTTGATACTAACAACCCATTCCTGTTACTCTAATAAATGTAGTTTCTCGTTATGGAAACCCCGGCTTCGTGTTGTTCCTCCCGGATGGGCATGCAGCAAGGCAACCCTACCACAAGTTAAGATCACAAGAGCAGCTACACACAAGGCAACACCGCCTCCGAAGCGGACGTTTCAAATCCAGACATGTAGAAGAAACACCTCCAAAGGGGGGACCCAGCAAACAAGCGTGCGTTTACACCTTTCATATTCGCCCCCATCTAGGGCCTCACGAGTCCGGTGGAAACCATGAGCAGTGACGAGAAGATGGCCAGCATAGGCCGAAAAACACTATCGAACCCGCGGAAAGAGCAAAAATTGGCAGTGCCTTTATTTCTGAAGTACTATATAATATACATGAAATTCAGCATTTAAGGTGTGATCGTTTAAGATTATTTAGGACGTATTAAACCATGGTCTCGGTGAGGGAGGACCCTATATTTTTCGCCGAATTACCGAATATATTGAGCGGGAATACTAAAGTGGTGGATCTGTCTTGTCACGTGAGGTCACGTGACATTAAATTTCCCGCTAAATTTAGCGGGGAAACTGAATTGGGGTATAGGTGACTAGACATTAATTGACGTCACGTGACCTAAACAACAATTCAGTTTCCCCGCAAACTTTAGAAATGAACGCACGTAGGGAAGGACGCACGGACGGACAAAATGTTGCGATTGCCCGCCAACCGCTACATTTTGCCCGTCTGTCCGTTCGTCCGTCCGTCTCTCGGTGCGTAGCGTTAACAAGCATTTAAGGCGTTAAAACATAGAGTGGAGCTAAATTAAACAAGTGCGTGAGCACAACTTCGCGGTAATAGAGAGTTGTAGTAGATCGTTGTTTTCCTCCGCTACGGTATCCGTCAAGAAAACGCCGCAACTGCGCATGCGCGCCATCAGCCTTGTCCGAATGGGTCAAGGTCTTGTGGCGGATAACGGAGCGCTATCCGGGTGCTTTGCAGGCAACGGAAATGGTGCACTACAACTCCCTACTGTCGGGGCCTACTGATACGCGAACAATGGTCTGCGACACTTTTTGTATTTGTTTTACTACAGCACCTAAAGGCCCCAGTGAACTCAACAATTGCACAAAAGAGAGGGTGCGCTGCGAGCGTTTCGGTCCCGCCATCACGTCTTAGACAAGAGTTTTATTCGTCACCTCCAGCCGCCGGCACACACTGAACTTTTGCGCCTCGCCAGTGTTGAGCTGGTGCTAGTATGCTCACTAATTGTACACGGGTCCAAGCCAGGCCCACGGAGCGCTTGCATCCAATACCGTATCTTCCGAAATACTGTCAGCACATGATGCATATTCCGGACTTGGTGCAGAGCCCGCATGTAAAACAATTTTAATCAAAAGCACACCTTGAAAAATACCTAATATTTTAGTGAAGAAAAAAGCTTGTATAGTGCAGATAATGACAATGACGCTAATCTGTTATTCACGGAATCCGTCACGACTTGTCAGAATGGTTGATTTTGAAGGAAAACAAATTATCGTTTTAATCTCTACTTGTAGATTGTTCACATCGCGTGAAATTTGAACATTTGGAGATGTGTAGTCCACGTAATGTAGCCCGTAAAGCAAAGGTACCTTCGGCGGCTCACCAAGAAAATCGAGCCCTACAGCCATTCTATCTGAGAGGTGCTTGTTTGTAGGACTCGCACCCTCGCAGCCGCCATCTCAGCGTCCCATTTGTACGCGATTCCGGGGCCGGTTTTATGGTGAATGCGGCTGTCTCTCTCAACGGTAAAAATAGCCGCAAGAGGAATTTTGAAGTCACGTGGCCCGCCTCCGTGGTGACTACAAACTAGGGGTACCAGCGTCCCAGGCAAATGGCTGACGCGTCTCCGTCCTTGCTTCGACTATTGAAGTCCGGTTTTGTGCACAGAAACGGGGTGAGAGGGCTTGGAATGCAAGATATGTAAATTGTGTTCGTGTATTTTACAAGTAGCATGTTGAATAATTTCTGCTGAATGTCGTCTTAGGCGGCTGAAACGCTGCCCACGGAGTCAATCACGGGACTAAAAAATCTATCTTGCGGCTATTTTAATCGCTGGGAGAGTTAGTCGCATTTACGAAGAAGGGGGCCCAAGGGCCATCATGTGGCGCAGCACGTATCGCCATGCTCCGCTGTTCGCATTTTCTTAGGAACCCATGCTACATTGTATATACCTTGTCTACAACAGCGCGTGCCTTTTAAAATAAAATAAAAACTAAATATTAAGTGTCGTCTAAGTCTTGTTTAGGATCTTCCTTTTTTGTTTCCCTCAATCTTGCTTTACCACATAGAAAAATCAAGCATATTTTTAACTTTATTTCTTAGACAAAACTGTTCGTTGGTGTCGATGCACACTCACCATTTTCAAAATCTCCTGACACTTCTTTTACAAGTAACGACAACCAATTCAAATGACAAAGCACATTCCTCTGGAACAAAATGGCGGCATTCAGTTCAAACCTCTGCTTTGCGGCGCCATTCGCTTCCTAAAACCTGTACCTTCACGCAGTCGGCGCTTCAAAGAGTATCGCTACTTGCAGGAAGCTCTAATCTAAGGACTTCAGCCATGTTTCTTCGCTTAATCTGCCCTCCCCCCCCCTCCAAAAAAAGAAAAAAAAAAGCACATAGGAATGCTGTCTAGCCTGAAATATTTACCGGCCACGCGAGCGACTGAAGACATCCAAGCAAACTTAATTTGCGCAGGTGAGTGTGCAACTATTTTGTTGTTGCCGCCTCGTGAATCAGATTAGCTCTCACCAAACGAAATACAAAGCTAGTTTGAAGTACATGAGTGTTTTCCTCTTCGGGGTGGCGTCCAATGCAAGCCTGCAGGCTAGATAGCATAGATTTAAAAGAGCGAGCAACGCTAACCATGCAGAGCCACTGCAATTGAATGGCGGACGCCTGCAGGACGGAGTCAAATATTTTACTAAAGGGAATACATTCTACTTCCCAAAAATACAATGGCCTCGGCGCGGACAGGTTTGGCACAGTTTGAATGGCTGGATGAGCAGCAACCTTGGGTTTTCCGCGTCACATTGGAAGTGGTGGGAACCTATTGCCATGAAAGACGCGGTTATTTGGTATTCGCCGCCGGTGGCGAAGGCCGCGACGCAGGCCGTTCGGTCGGTGCAACTGTTTGCTCAATATGTGTCGTAGGATGTTCCCAAAACATTTTTATAGCAAAAAAAAAAATTGACTCGGCGAGGCGCGCATTGCCAGGGCAGAAGTTTGCGCAGTAGGCGTGCCGTCCAATGCAAATCAGCGGAGTAGGACGTATTCCCCCTAGCAAAGCATTTGACGGAGCGGTGACTAGGGCACATGCGCTGCGTTCTCGCGCGGAGAGAAGGAAACTGGACGGAAAGGCAGAGACGCCTACAGCCAGCCAAGGCTTTCGTTCGCTCCTCGCAGTTGGTACTGCAAAAGCGGCCGATAAACCGCGCCAACCCCATCGAGCCGTTCGAGACGCTCTGAAATCTGGGCGCACCACCGCAAGCCCCTAGATGCCTGACGAAAACAAGCGCCATGCCTTGGTCATCCTTTCAAACATGTGCCAGATACAGGCTCGCTCGGTTATCACTCATACTGCCCATCTTCCCGCCCAGTCTGTTCTCCGGGCGCCGGCTATATTGTCCTTTTGCACGAAAAACAAACAAACAAAAAACGTTCGCAAAAAGGAAAGTAAGGAGCGATCGTACTTAATGGAGATTGTAATAGATAGATGCCACTTTTGGATTTATCTAGAATCTCACTGCAGCCATTCTCTTGCCACGCGCGTTCGGAGAAGAAGAACCGTGGCAAACAAAGCGCGGCGGTGGGGGATCGGAAACAAAAACTCCCGCCGCGAAGCAGAGGCTATTGCTTCACTCTGTTCCTCAAAGTTATGGTCCCCGGTCTCGCGGAGTTTTATAGCGGAAGCAACAGCTAGAGAACTCGAGCGATGAATCCCTCCGACTGTTTTCGCTCTTTTGTTCCTGCGGGACGTATCTCGAAATGTGGTTTGTGATCCCCGAGAGCCCTCTCTCTCGTTTTCTTTTTTTGAACGGGATTATTGTTGCTACATTCTGGGCTCCTGCCATATTTTTCATAGCCTGTCTACTATTTTGTTTTCTATTCTCACTTTAGTCTTTTTCTTTTATCCAAGGGCGTCGAAATTTCCCGGTCGTAAAGAGACGTAGTAGAGTAAAGAAATAAAAACACACAAAAAAATGAAGGTTTGTGAGACCTCAGGGACAGATGAAGAAAGGTCAGGCTATAAAGTTACTGCTCTCCGTGTTCTCCTCTTCTTTTGTATCTGGATCTTCTTCCTTTTTTTTCTTTGCTGCAGAAAAAACTTAATTTCATGAACACAAAAACGCGCACACGTGCGAGAAAAAGAATCATATATAATAGAGTGCGACGAGTGCGTCGAAGGAGTCTGTTACTTCAATTTGGATTGAACTTGCATCGTTTTTCTCAGGGTCTCCACGTGTCATCTCATTGTATATCCTAACAACGCCGTCATCTAATCGAAATCGGGGACAAAATCAAAACCAATGAAGCAGTGGGATACGATCAAATAAGGACAAGTGTATATTAAATACCACATCCACATAATAAACCCAGTTCTGATCCAGCTATATAACTGCATATTCTCAAGTGGTATCATTCCTGAAAAACTTAAAACTGCTATTGTTCGGCCAATATAAAAGAAGGGCGAGAAAAATAAATTCCTCAATTATACAGCGGGTGGTATACTCTCGGTAGTTAATTATATAATGGGAAAATACATCAGCCAAAAACTTCGGAGTTTTATCGCGAAACATAATATATCAATTTACACGCAATATGGTTTCGAGAAAAAAAAAAAGTGAACTTCGGATTTTCTGGAAGATTTCTTTTAGTATGTAAATTAAAACCTTGACTGCACCAAATATATACTAGCTGTTTTTATAGATTTTACATAGGCGTTTAAAACGATAAATCACTCTATTTTATTACGATGATTATAGAGCGCAGGAATTTGGGGAGAAGTACATGATTTGTTACAAAGTTATCTTCTAGACAAATATCAGATAGTACGACTAGGATCAAAATATAGTAGGAAAATCATGGTAAAACAAGGTGTACCGCAAGGTACAGTTCCGGACCCTCTACTGTTTAATTTATATCTCAATGAGATTGCTCAGGTAAAACTAAGAAGCAGTTTATTCCAGTTCACAGATGATACAGTAATTGTATACGCCCACAAAAAATATGAAGTCGCCGTTCGAGAAGTACAAGACATTCACAACATTTTTCAGTCGTACTGTAAAAATCAGATTATCGTAAATACTTCAAAAACTCAAATATTGTGTTTTACAGACCCTAGAAAAATACTGTCAGCTGAATTACCCACTAAAATGCACTATAAAAATTGTAATACCTTTTCATGCCTAGCAATTGAATATGTAAAAAAATGTAAAATATATTGGAATGTATATAGACCAACATCTTAAATGGCCGGGACTCTCACATAGAGGAAGTATGCAAAACATATGTCTCACATTCAAGATATGATCCCCGATTCTGTACTTAAAATTATTTATAACTCATTAAAAAAGTCTGCAATACAATATGAAATAACTGTTTATATGCACTGTGCCAAATACCTCAAAAGAAAAGTTGAAACTCTCCAAAAACAGATATTGAAACAAGTTATTTGCCGAATCAAAAAAAAAAAGGAAACGATTTAACAGATGATATATATATATATATATATATAAAGCACAAGGCGTGTTTTACTTTAGTTATTTATAGAAATATGACATCATCACAAAATTATTTTTAATAAATTACAACACAATGGAAATTGTTAAAGAAAGAACATTACGAGACGACCAAATAAGAAATATTTTGATGCATTAATAAAGACAAAGTATGGAGAGGCTACAATAAAATATTCTGTGCCAAAACGTTTTAATAACCAACGGGGTGAAGAGCTGATTGAGTGAAAATATCCATATGCAATGAAAAAATAGCAAGAATGTGGATCAATGAACAGAAGTAAAAAAGTGACAATTAATAAAAAGTACCAAAATTTGACCGTGACCACTGTATGAATTGTATTGATTATTAAAACAACGCTTTGAGAAGTATTAGTAAATGGCAGTATGTACTTAATAATGGTAAGTTCCACCTCTTATTGTGTACGTGTGTATGAACCGCTTCATTTTTATGGTTTGTTTGTTTGACTAAACTCATAGAATGAGTTGAAACTGTAAAAATCTGGTTGTTGGTCACCTGCCACCTCCCACATACAAGTCTTCTTGGCTTACGTGGCTAGAAACCGAAATGTAGTCAAAAAATAAAATAAATTGTATTGTATTGTATTGTATTATTATTGTTCTTGAGAGTCCGGAACTGAAAGGTATGTGCAACCCACAATTTAAACAGCTACACGAGTGCCGGCCAACTTTACGCTGCAATATTAACCAAATTTCGTGCTCGGTCGTTTTTTTTTTAATTTTTTTTTTGCGAAAAGGCATGGCAGAATTTTGCAACTTTATAAACTTATACCGTAATTCCTAATGTTCTTTGTGGATAATATTGTCTCAAAACGACAGTGTCAGGAACATTGAACAGGAAATCGCGTCTTTTTAATTCCCTACCCTGTGAGTGCGAGTAGTGGAAGGTACTCGGTTCCCGGGGAGCATAATAATGAAGTCAGTTGAACGCATCTTCCACTGGCTTGCTTGCAAAACACCGCCTAGAAGACTAAAGACCCGTCCAAACAGGATGCTTAAAAATCGTGAGTAGATACGACTCCGACATAAATTATGCAACGAACCGCTTCCGTCCGATTTTTTTTTCCTTTTGCCAGGAAGATAGTTTTCTCCGTGAAATCTCTCTAGTGTCCTCCACGTGGGCCTTGAGCATGGCCACCCCGTTTTTCCGGACAGCCACTCACAAACTCTGTCTCCTGTCGGTGAATCGCTCAAGGCCTCCGCAACTCTTCAGAACCCGAAAACGAGAAAGGGAAGGGCTGTGTTCGAAATCTTACCCGAATAGATCCGAGCTACTGCGGCCGATCGTTTCACGTGATTAGACAGATAGAACGACGCTGGACAAGGGTAGGTTCTTAAACGCAAAGGTACAAAACATTTGCCCTGGAGTAAGATCGAGTAAAATTTGGAACACGACCAAGGATACGACGGCCCGGCAGAACAGATGGACAATTTTGGCAGGTGGCGTGTGACGACACGTCTGACGAGCACCGAGGTCACCGAAAAGCGAAGGAAGTGAGTAGGAAAATTGTGATGTTTGCTTGTTGCTGTTCGAACAGACATCGGACTGCCGGACACTTCAACTTCCATGACTTTCGCCGGAGTCGTGTCGCCGCACGAATTCTAAAGTGTCTTGTTTGGAGAGGCTTTGGGGTGTACGCATTATGCCGTCTTTATACGATCCCACGCGGAAGCGTGACGAGCGTATCCGCGGCAAATTTGCTGCAGACACCTGCGTCTCGGCTTCCCCGCCTGCCAGTTTTGCGATCGTTCCGAGACCCTGCGAGACGCGCTTGGGGCGACGCTGACGCGAGCTAGACGGCACTGCGTGGATTTGAAGACAGTTTAAATAAACAGACCTCCACCTCTAGGTGGTGTCGCCTAATTTATTAATTTATTAGTGTGCTCGGTTTCGGCGGAGGTTGTCAAACTAGGCGCTCTCGGGATCTCCGCGATCTGGTTGCGGTACAGCAGCCGAAGTCGATGCAGCAGTTACCAGTTCTGGGGCGCTCTTTAGTCTGGTCACTTGGCGAAAAAGTCGGCGAAGAATTCGACCGCCGTGATTAACTGATGTTAAGGTCAGGCGCGGAGCAGGCCAATCACGGCCGCCGAATGCCTTGATCATTTTAATGCAAGGGTGCAGGCGAGCTAGTTAAAAACGGACATTTTTAACCTTGAAGAGTTGGAAAAAAGAGAGACCGGAGATTCGTGTTGTCCGGTCCCTCTGTTTCCACACTCACAAGGGTTAAAAATGTCAGTTTCTCGACGACTTTTTTTACCAAGTCTACAGATTGGAGCTTTTCCCGCTGCCGCTTACTCAGCAGCTGGTCGTCAACATTTCGTATGCAGCAAAGTGTGTAGTCGGGCGAATCGTTGCATTCTAGCAATACATAAAACAGCACCAAATAAATACACAGGACCAAGTGTATGTCGACCACTTGACGCTGTTCTTTTTGCGCTGCCTTATTCATTCTGATTTGCATGCCGCCTTGGGCTGTGGACCGTGCCATCAAAACCCGCCGGAACTTGATGTACTCTTCACCGTAGGTTCTACGACTTCACCCCCAGCAAAACCTCGCAGCATTTTCCGAAGTCATGTACTAACACACCTTTTAGTTGCAGTTTTGTGGAGACTCCGGTTTACGCGCAGTATTCGCTGGTGTGTGTTATTTTTTAAAGCAAATTCGTAACATTTTATTGTTGGCGAGGTCCGGCGCGCTTGCGGTCTTCCTAGTTTTATTTTTGCTTTGCGTCTTTTTTTTTGTCATTGCCTACAGTTTTATGAAATGTAGGACAGTAAATATTTCCTCGAATCAAAAAAATGTCTTTCCTGATCGTCTGCTTGGCGGAAGAACAAATATAAGCACTATCGATCTCTACTGGAGCGCACACTGTAGCAGTTGGAGATTGGTTTTAGTCCTCAAGATTATAGTGAAAACAATCCTTTTGCAATTTGAATGCTTAAAAAAAACTTAAACGTAAAAAAAAAGGTAAGACTCGAAATATAAAAATAAAACCGCCATACAGTGCATTAAAATTACTTCCTATTGAAAACGGTATTCGCTTATCGATAGTAAAGTTAGTTTAATTCCTCAGTAATTAAATGCCAATGTGCGGAGCTCCAGAATACAATAACGTAAGAATAATAAGCCGCTTATAAGTATCGTTTAGGAATAATAAAAGCTTCTACATTCAATTGATCCTTCAAACAATATTAACCTTTGCTTTTCTTATTGTCGGGAAATTTCTCCAAACGTCAAGGTACCATTTGTACAGGGGTTCACAACAAAACACCTCCTCTACAAGTAAAAAAATATTAATACAAACTTGCAGTTCGTTTTGGTCATTTCTCACAAGTATATTGCGCGTAGGATGCGTACTAGGGCTGTTAAGCGTCAATGCCATTTTCGGCTGCACCGAGTATGTAGGAATTTGATAAAGCCTCGGTGTTCAAAGTCCGCTCAATTTGGCGAGCGATGTCGAGCCCGCCAAGTGGTGTAGACGATCATCACATGACGTGTGACCGGCACTTTTACGCCGGTCTTTTCCTAAACAGCAGTTCGATCAAAAGTTCTATATTGAAAAAGTTTCAGACATGATTCTAAAAGTTGTCCTTTTTAGATTGACAAAAAAATTAAATAAATCTGGAAATTGAAATTGACGACACGGAGACACTGGCTGTCATGGCTCTGGTAGCGTTTATTCTCAGGCTGCCAGACCAAGAAAAGCCCCTTGTCGTCGCAGCCGCTTAAATAGGTTCCAGTCACTGTGATAGGGCAGCCACTGTGATAGGGCGGTTAACTAGCTCACGCGACCGCGAGAAGCGATAGGTGCCGTGCCCAACATAATGACATAAAAACCTATTTTGCATTGGGGAACGAAAATTTATTATCATATTTTGTAAATTATGGGTTGCTCGAGCGCACCCATATTTTCAAATAACTATCTATCATTGCCTCTTATATTCGCCCTTTTTCTGCTTGACAACAAACTGATTGGCGAATCCAATTTACGAATTGTAGAAACTGTCGTAAATAATATTCGCATCTCGAAAATATAAAGAACATAACTGTGTATATCTACTCATAGTACGTCTAGTGTTTCTTTTATTGGAATGAACGCGCTTCTGTGATACAAAACCAGGCGTCCCACGGCGTGTCGCCACTGGCAATGTGAAGTTCTAAAATGTTCGTCTGCTACGTGCTTTCTAGCAACACGCGCGCTCGACATTTTGACGACGACTTGTCGTTGGCTCAATTCGACGAAAACAAGTTAGAAAAAGTTATTTTGTACAACTGTCTGCGCACTAAGAGAAGGGGCTTCTTGGCGACAAGGCACGGGACGTTCGACCTGGCGTCGATGGACGAGGAGGACGTGGTCCGGCAGTTCAGATGCACGAAGGAAGATCTGCCCCCTCTCCAATCGGCGCGGCTGACTGAGAGTATTGTAGAAGGGAAGACGAGAAAGGTGTTTCGTAGCCTTAGCTTGGAATGTCACCTTTGGTTGGTCGGCACTGCGAATCCCGGAGACGCTGACAACCAACAACTTGGTCCTGGTGTCAGGGGACGAGGCCCTTGCGATCGGCCTCAGGAGGCTGGCCTACCCAACCGCCTTGGCGCTCAAGATGCCCTCGCAGTCACATACGGCACAGATAACAGACGATCACGGTCGTACGTCTGTGAACCGATCGTCAAGCCGTGTACGGTACGACCACAAAGAAAATGAAAAAAAAATATTTGTTGCCACTTTACAACTGTGAACTTTTTTAAAAATTATCATCCAATAATCAGAGGGCTTATTTTATAAGATATATGTGCTTCGAATTAATACAGAAATTCTAATTCATGCAAAACTTTCTAAAGTAAGTATCGAGAGTCTTAATGCAAAAAAACTAATACTCACTCGGTTGCCGCTACGGATAAGCCTCATTGTCATAATACAGCAGGAAAAGCGGGTAATAAGTGACCGAAATGCACATCCCAATGTTTGCATAAAAATAATACCAAGTATAAGGTGTAATAATATTAAAAGAAAACCATTTTGTAGGTCAGTTTTATTCAAACGCTCGATTTTCGACCAGCGCTTTAACCAACTGGGTTACTGCGCAAGTTTGCGTGGCATTTACTAAACCTTAAATTAGTTTTTAAGAGCAAGTTTCATCGCGTTTCGTTTTGTACTTTCTTATTTGCTGACTCCAACTTTATATACTTTCTGTAGCCTATGGCGGTCCTGCCAGGCACTACAAAGAGTTATTTTATTCAAGTATGAAGCATTCGCACGCTCCCTCCTACCTCGATATAACTCTTTCGGTAACGAAGCGAGACTGCCGAAGTCGGTCATGTGGTCGTGCCTTACGGCTCGAACGGCGAATTACGGTAAGACCGTAGAAGACTCGGACATGCTCAATTCGTACCGTAGGGCACATCGTACGATATTGGGTGTGCAAAAACGATTTCTAAAAACTCTCTACAGATGACGTTGCGTCGCTTGTTCGTGGTGTGCTGTCGGGAGTCCCCGAACGGTGAGTTTTGGGGCCTGTGTTATTTTTGTGTTACATCAATGATATTGCTAAAGAAGTGAGTCCCGATGTTACATTTAGGTTATTCGCGGACGACTGCTTAATGTACACTCAGGTATACAGCCAAAAAGGACCAGGAGAACCTAAACTTCTCCCGTGTCTTTATAGATAATTGGTGTAAGAGATGGGCAATGCAACTCAACGGAACATAAACTGTATTCGTGAGGTTAACAAGAAAACAAAACAAAGATAACATTCCTAATTAGACTTGTGGATTTGAAGATGTTGCGTTAACAACAGCATATCAGTTAAAGAATTTAGGAGTTCATGACAATAGCTTCAGATCTAGAGTGGAATACTCACATTGATACATTTGTATTTTAAGGCTACACGAAAGTAATGGTTCTTGAAGCGCAACCTAAAGATGCTTCGTACAGTGTAAAAATTTCTGAATATACAACTCTAGTAAGGCCAACTCTGGAATACGCCTGCGTTGTGTGTGACCCGTTTAAAAAATATGATAAGTAAAAAAAATACGAACAGTGTCTGCCCGTTTTATTTTAACAGGGTATGGACAAACTGAGTCAGTTGCTTCCATGCTGCAGGAACAAAAACTAACATCATTGTCTTGTCGTAAAAACGATTACGCGATTTGAACTTATTTTTAAGCTTTTTAAAAAAAAAACCAGATTAAAGGTGTACTTCAGCGATTTCTGCATGGTCCTGATCTGCCTGAAAATTTTCTAAACGCAGCAAAAACAGCACTGACATAGTAAACCAAGTATGGGGACTATTGTATTTTATGCGCGAGGTTTTTGAATTTATAATCTTGGTCCCCCGTCGTGTTTTTCAAAGGGAAAGTATCTACTTTCAACAATGAAAAAGTGACGTCAGGGGAAGCAAGGGGGCCCTTCTTTGGATTGAAAACTTTGTTCCCAACTGTTTACTAGCAGTTTCCTAGTAACATTTCACATTTAATTTTCATTTCATTTGTTTATTTTCTGTGCTCATGTACAGCTTGACGCCTTGGTAATGATGCACAACAAAATGTTCACAGGTTAGTTACAAAAGTCTTAAAAGCTTACGAAATTTGGGTTAAAAACATCAATATTTCCTCCCATGAGGGTATTGTGAAAATGTTTAATGCGGGTCATGGGACTGGCTTGGATAATGTGATTAACATGGAAAGTTGGAGAAACCCGCAAAACTCGACTCGGAACGTGAATATTATTAACATATATGTGAGATCTGGGCAATCAATTAATCCATGAATACATTTATCCAGGAAAACAAGATCGCGCTCACGCCATCTGGAACTCAAAGTAGGGCATTTACATCGTTCCAAGAGTCTCGCATAAGAATAATAAACAGTGCGACCAATGTAACGATCGTAAACAATTAAAAAAAAAACGCTTTTGAACATTTTCAATCATCTCTTGGCTCGTAGAACTAATACAATTCCAGACTACAGAGGAAAACTCCAACTTGGTCCGAATTAACGAGAAATATAACCGTAGAATACAGGTTGATGTGGAGAACTCACGCGTGATTCTAGAAATTACTCCCAGCTTACGCAAAGAGCCATTTATAAGATTATTAACATGTACAGTAAAGTATAACGAAGAGTCTATGTATACACCAAGATCACGCGTGCGCTCGACTCTTCGCAGAGGATCATTGCCAATCTGGTAAAAAAGTCAATTTTTTCTACCTTTCTAGACAAAGACATAATAACGGTTTTAGAAGGATTGAGCGTTAGCATATTCTGACGACGCCAATTGCACACACGCCTTACATCCTCCATAAGTTTTTCACAGTCTTCCAAAGATATGATCTGCCTAAACAACTTGACATCATCTGCATATTGCAAGACGACCGAATTTCGAATAATTGAGCTCAAATCATTAATAAAAACATTGAAAAAGGTCGGCCCAAGTATGGAGCCTTGCGGCACACCCGAAGGAGAAACATAAGGCCGGGAGTGATGTCCAAGAACACGAACGAAATTGGGTCTATTAGACAAACAATCTAGAAACAGGGAACAAAGGGAGGTACTCACGCCGTAGGATTCTAGTTTGTGTGTAAGGAGCGAATGGTCTACTAGGTCAAAAGCCTTAGAGAGATCAAAATACACAACGTCTACCTGTCCACGTTGACACACAGTAGGCGAAACAAAATTTTAAAAAGACACCAGATTTGTCTCAACAGACCTTCCACGCATGAAGCCGTGTGTGTGAAGGGCTTATTTTATGCTTAAAAAAAGTTTGAAATGCGCTCAAATAAAACAATTTCAAAGACCTTAGCAAAGGGAGATAGCAACGACACAGGTCTGTATTTTTTACGTCATCCGTTTTGCCATTCTTATGAACTGGCACAGGAGTAGAGTACTTCCACAGGGAAGGAAATGTAAGGCTCTGCGACGACAAGTTAAAAATATGCGTTAAGACGGGCGCAAAAATAGAGGAGCATCCTTTAACAATGAAGCTTGGGATGCCGTCAAATGCAACTGATAACTTTGGCTTCAGTTTCCTAATAGCAAGTGCAATATCAGTAATTTAAAAAAATAGAATTGACAGGTGATCACTGGCATTATCACTGACGCCATGCACAGGCAGTTCAGTTTGGCCGGAAGAATAAACCGAAGAAAAATAACTCGCTAATGCATTTGACATATCTTCGGGCTCAGACAGCATATTACCTAACGAGTCAGCTATGTTTATTAATGACGAAGATGTAGTTGCGCGATCCTTTACATATCGCCAGAAAAGCATTGGGTCACGATTTAGGCTGCGCTCTACTGACTCACGGTGTAATATTTTATCGCGCTTCAACAATGTCTTAGCTAGCGCACGCGACTCAGAAAAGTTTAGGTACCAAAAAGCGGAATTTGCAAACTTATATTTCTATGATAATGCAATATTTTCCTTAAAACTGATATAAGCTCCTTGGAGTACCAGTGCGGATAACGACTTGTGCAAATACGCTTTTTGGGAACGAACCTTTCAAGTGCATCTACGATATAGTTTGTGAACACTTCAACCGCACGATTTGCATCGGTCATACTATATATGGAAGCCCGATCTGCATTATCTAAATATTGATAAGGGCCAAAGTAATTGCCTTTTGAGAAAGCAATGGACTCACGGTTTTTTTGCTTTACTTTCCCCACAGAAATCATAAAGGAAACAGAAAAAGGGACTTGCCAAACACCTGGTAAAACAAGCGGATTGGAAACAGACATCAGGCTGTCGATAGGAAAGTTGGCCAAAGCCAGATCGAGCACATGTCCTGCTGACTTATGAAGACCGTTCATTTGGGTAAATCTGAGAAGGTTAACGAATGAAAAAAAGGCATTCGCTTTAAATCATGCACTATGAGCAGACAGTGAAGGATGTACCAAATTCCAGTTAATTTCAGTAATATTGAAATCACCAAGTATGAGTATACGATGTTGATCCAATCCAATTTATCCCCTAGCATATCTAATTGGTCAGAAATCTTAGATCCGTCGACATTAGGAGGAAAATAAAAGATGCCTATAAGTAAGCTATTGTTATCACGTAGAGGTATTTCAATCCAAGCGGACTCGCACTCGAATTCGAGATCAAACCGGCGAATAGCCCGTAAATGTTTCTTGACTGCTATTAGTACTCCACCACCAAATTAAACGGAAAGTTTTTCATAATCTCGATCCCGACGAAACACTGTGTATTCGCGAGGGAAATAGTCCGGCGATGCAAATGAGCTATTTAACCAAGTTTCACATAAAGAAATTATATCGTAATCACCCAGAACAACATTTTTGAAAAAAATAGGAGCTTTCGCACGCAGGCCGCGGACGTTTTGATAAAACACTGAACAATTCATTTGTCAAGCTAGTTGGGCGTTGCTGTGTCACGAACATCATTGCGCCCTGCAACATCGAAAAATGGCCTAAAAAAGGGAGCCCATTGGCCAAACTTCTGCATTGTTCACTCTGTCGAAATCATCCGCGTTCACAGCAATGCGAAATGACGAGTAGCTTTCGTGTCTAGTTTTTTAACTGGGAACACGTAAAATATTTTCCTTCCAAAACTGCCGTAAGCACCTCCCCAACATCACTACACGTAGTGTCAGGATTGAGACGCGATACAAAAAGCGCCTTGAGCCTTGGTGCTCTAGGGGCTGACGATAGCTTACTGCTTGCGCAGGAACCCGAGGATGGCTTGATTCTTTTTTCCGTTGGATGAGCGTAATGCCATCGGAATCTGTAGACGCCTTATGAATATGTAAACATGAATGCTATGGAAGCTCGCTGCTGCACCGGCGGAGCAGCACGAAACGAATGCTCGGCATAGTCGATTTTTAAACTGCTCACTCGAAATGCAAGCCTGGCTTCCCCTGATGCCACGCCCCTGAAAAAGAGCGGGAATATCTAAATGTTGGTTTTGGCACTATTTTTCATTCGCGGATTTCAAAATAACTATTTTTTAATCCGAAATGCTTAATACCAATTAGAAAAGAGTAAAGGACCGTAATTCCGAAAGTGTTGTAGTTAGTTGGGTTAGCTCACACAATCGCCGGAGTACCGCTTTTAACGTTGACCTCTTCCCCATATTTGCGACCAAGATTACCAACTAGGCCTATTCGGGGGATGGGGATACACAATATAACCGTTGAAATGCAATGTTCAAACAATGACACTTATAAAAAAATTGTTAGAACTGTAGAAGAACGGAATGGGCTGCTGGGTGATATTGTGAACAGAAAATATTGCCGCCTTTGGGAAAAGGTTGGAGAGTCGAACATGCATTGGACCTTGCTTCAAGTGTCTGCTGATCATTTTTCCCTTGAACATTCTTAGATAGTGTACCAAGTCTATTCTTACAACAGGTACTCGAGTCCGTTGTGCTAACTTATCTTCGTGCGTATAGCAATGCGAAATTACGGTTTGTCTACCTTACACTCTTGTAACCGCCATGAACAGGGCCAAAAGTATTAATTAATAAATAAATAAATTATTGAAACTTCGACTTCGACTGTGCGCTGCGCAAAACTTCAGCTTCAGGCCTTGAAGTATTCCTGGGTTAAATTACGGGAATTACATATCTGGACAAATTAAACGCTAGGCGAGAACTCGATTGTTCCCAGCCAAGTGCTTTGCAAATAGCGACCTGTCGGTTTCCCATGACTGTTGAAACCAAGGTCGCGATCACGATGCTTACAGCCGCTCACAAAGCGGAGTGGCCGCTTTTACGGGAGCCGACATCTTTATTCAGCATTATTATGTGCAAACAAATAGATCGCGCTGTATCAAGTAAAACAGGAGACCAGTAGACATGCACCTGTCCTGCTACAGAAAGGTGCAATCGAGGAACGCTTCACGTTTACCTGCGTCAGTTATTCGCTGCAAAACGGAATAGTTGTGGAGATCTTCCTATAAGCCTCTCGGTGAACACGAAGCAACTCTCACTATAAAAAAGACGAACTCAACAAGCTGTGCGGTGTATAGGATAACTCGAAGATGGCTTTTTGAATCCTGAGCTTTAAAGTTAAAGCTTAGGAGAGGTCTTGCGATAATTTAGGCAAACAGAAACAGTAATAACTTTAGTTAGATTGTATGTTTGTTGAGCATAAAACAATGTCGAACAAATAACTATTTCCCTCACGGAGCAACAGTTTTACAATCAACATTGCACACGCCAATCATCACTTCAGCCAATGAGAGCTAGTGAAAAGCGGCCCTGACCAAAGCGAAGCATATAGCGATGATGAGGTGAGAATCGCGTTGTATGTATTCAGTGCTACTTTCTGCAAAAAGCCCTCCTGGGATCGGCAGTATATTTAAATAAACAAACTAGTGGGGCCTAACCCCAAAGCGTAGCTACCTCCACCTAACTTGAGTCTAACGGCAAAAACATTGCGCTAAATATTTGTTTCTTTGTGGGGGGGGGGGAGGGAGGGTACTTAGCTTTTTATTTAGGCGCAATAAAAAAATGCCTTTTGCGACTTCCTGTCGTTTGAAGTGACATCTGCGGCCAGTGCTTGATGTCTGCTCGGCCAAACAGAACGATGGTGTGAGAGTATTCCGAAAATACATTGCCACAGTAGTCAAAGCCTGTCCCGGATTATGTTCCCGCAGTCGAGACTTCCATTGTCACCAACGTCAAGCAACGCTTTTCTACCACTCGTGTAAGCTGCACTTATTAATCTTCGTTTCTTTCTTACATATTCTTGGTATTAACGTTGTGCTAACTATAATAATAAGCAATAATAATTCTACTGACACCATGAGAGGTAGAAATTGGTCGTTGTTTTCGGATATCGACACGCATTCCCTAAGAAACTCTTCATGACATGTTTAAATTTAAGGTTCACGCAGGGCGTTATATTTACTTTGAATAGTAAGCTTCACACTTATGTTTGGTAACAATGCGTGATATTATATACATTTTAAAATCCTCACAGCTTCTTCTGAATGTAGAAAGAACAAATTAAAGTTCTTGTTAAACCAGGAACCTTTTTTTTTGTACCTGAGACAGGCTTTACTTCGTAATTATACCGGTTAAATGCAGCTGTATGTACACTTTATAGCCTGTTTAGTGATATCCGCAGTTTATTTAAAATTCGTGTTGCTTCAATAAATTTCAAACATCACGTATTAATTCGAAGAACGCATTGCACGGATGAGCAGAACAGTACAACTAAAGCTACGGCAGTCAGGTCAGTCTGCCATTTGAAGTCATAAAAGTCCGATCCCCTTAAAATTTACAAATTTCTAGTACAATAAATGTAATCATATCTACTGCGGTTAAGAAACAATGAAAGGATATAAAAGTCGTACATAGGCCATTAAATTACTCCAATCATGTTATCGTTATGTTGCGCTTTCTCACAGCACATGTAAAATAAAATAAACTTTCATAGGGAACTCTTTTATCATCGCAAATGAGTGTGCCGGTGAAACACTTATGTCTCGTTAATGTAGACACCTCCGTTGCCCCAGAAAATTGTGCATAAATGTGAATTGTTCATAATAAGGAGACAAAAGTATGTATTTTCCCAATTCGTCTACGAAAATGGTGTCCATATAACAGGGTATTCATATTAACAGGGTTCAAACAAACGAGATATGACTGCATAAGCACTGTACTGGCCGTGCGGTTGTGTAATCACTACTTCGTCGTGCGTCGTAAGGAACTTGAATCGAAAATCGTAATGAACTGCCTACGCCTCTCATCTACAGATTGAACCAGCGTTGCCATGTCTCAAAGGCGGACCGATATCTCCTTGTCGAAGCATTTATTTCCTTATTTGCTTTTTGATTCAACACAGCAATCTAAAAAAAAAGAAAACTTGGTAAATAATTTTGTTGCGGCGTTTTATTTCCTTCCCGTGGTGCCATAGTGAAGTGCGAATAACTACGTGGGATTTTTTTTCGAGCAATGGACGGTCGTTTCCCAATCCGTGAAATATGACCTAAGATGTCGACATATGCAAAGTCGTTTCGTCGTGCCGCCCTGGAATGTTTCGCATTTATTGCGATTTCTTTTCATTTTCTATGCTATTTTTTGTCACAAAAGAAAGCGTATAACTATAAATATAGTGTGCAAACGTTGGTTGCTTGCTGTATGAATAAGATCGAAAAAGAAAACTGAATGAAAGAGGAAGTAAATCTAGATGAAATAAAACTCCATCTCCTGCCCGCTATGAACGCCCAATGAAGATCCAAACTTCATTATTTTCGGAGAACGAATATACCTCCAGCTACAAAACCGACGAACTGTATCGTAATCTGATAAAGCAGTCTTCATAAGGGTAGCGATTTCATCACTGAGCTTTATCTTGTCATCATAACGATAATCGGACATGGGGCAGAGCTGGGTGTTTGATCAACGAATGCTACGTTTGTCCGTTATATCCATCCTTGCGCCGGAGACGCGCGTAAAGTATCAAACTTTATTTATCTGAAGCAGCTTGCATGAGGTGTTAGCAGAATTAGTACCGACATTTTTAAATAAATGTGTCCTACAAGCTGTGGTCGAGCAACCTTTATGTCACCTTTACGTTCACTGTCACCTTTATGTTTGATGTACGCATCGTGAATTTTGATTAATCTGTTACTACAGTCATGTTTAGTTTATACGAACAACTCCGTACCCCAAAAAAGTTATACATAGAAAATTTCATTTCAAATCCTGCAGGAAATATGGGTCATGCCTCACAAACGTTTGAAGAAAATATATATGTTGCGCATATTTCTCACATAGACGAAACTGAAAACCGTGTTAGCATAATATTTTTAGTTCTCATCTGTTTGGTTTCATGATGACCAAAGTCGGATTTTGACATTTTGCCGGCCATCACAGGTCGCGTACCTGGGAGCTTCACCATACTCCTTTCGCGCAAAAAAAGGGACTCTTTACATGATTTTTTGAGACTACATTAAATGCCCAAAGTTCTCATGAAAACTATTTTTTTAAATTTATTCCTGTAAAACGTTTGGAGCGTGGCCCATTTGACGATAATTTAGCAGGTTGTGATCATCGCCACTTTTCTTAAATTCAATTTGATGACATAAAGTATAGATATAATGGCACCTTAAAAAATAAATATTCAAAAAATGCCATATTGTTACATACTAAAACTTATCTTGGCGAAAAACGCCTTTTGGAACAAGCGGACACTTTAAAACTTCAAAGTTTAACATATATTTTCTTAAGAGGCATTTTTACAGGTGTTTGTTTTGTTTTGTTTGAAGAGCCCTCGAATGGTCTAAAACATCCAATAAAAATGAAACGTATTATTTGATGTGGACTTAAAATCCGGACATTCAAAAATTCGATATACAGGGTGTCACAAAAAAAATTTACAGGTTTTGTTTTTACTGCAAAAATTAACTAGACATCGCCGAACGCTCATTCTTCTCCGCCCAAAGGTAGCGCTAGAGGTCACAACCAGATGCCAAAGTTTCAGCCCGATCCGATACCTTAATCAAATATTATAAGTGATTTTCTGAAAATTTCAATAGGAAAATGGCGGCCGACGGAGTTTTCGAATACATGGGGCTCTGTGGCACCAGAAACCGAAAACGAGCAAAAATGGGCTCCATCTTGCCATTGAGATTTTCAGAAAATTACTTAAAACTTTTGAATAAGGTATCGGATCTCGCTGAAACTTTGGCATCTGGTTGTGACCTCTAGCGCTACCTTTGGGCGGAGATGAGCGTTCGGTAATGCCTAGTTTATTTTTGTGGTGAAAAAAAACCCTGTAATTTATTTTTGTGACACCCTGCATTTGAAGTTTCATTTTTGGATGCAAAGCTAGCTCGTAGCTAATTATTTCTGCCAGATTTTTAAATTATTTCGGTACTTGCTCTGAGTGTTGTTTGGCTCTATATAACAAATTATTAGGCACGTTACGTTTAATTTATGAATGTTTTCAACAAACGTCCAGCTTGTTCGCTTAGAAACAAAAAATCACAAGTGAAAAACATTTTTTCTAAATTGAGAAAGAAAAAATTAAGAGTTTATAAATATTGCTCTTTGAATGTTTTATCCGAGATTGTGTGGATATCCGAGACATTACTGATGCGCCAAGACGCCTAGCGCGAAATTTAGCCCACTTCCAACTGCCGCTTCGCCACACATGCAAAGCTTATTACTAAGCTGGGCTCGTTTAACCCATTATATCCTCGTTCGCTTTAAAAAAATGTTTAGGCCGTGGGAACAGCAGTGTTCCCTAAACTTAACGCTGTTATAAGATGGCCTGTTTTGGTTACTTTTTGTGTTATTCCTGGACCTACCGGGCCGACTACGTGGTGTCGTTTTGCTCCCCGATAACAGATTTAGCTTTGAGTAGCGGGCGATAAACAGTGTTGTACGGAATGGCGTTCCAAGGAACGGCGTCTCTCGAACGCGTTCCTTTTAGGAGGAAGGAAGGAACGCCGCCGTTCCATTTTGCATCGGTGGAACTGGAACGAGAACGCGTTACATTTTTACTGAAACGGAAGAAGGAGCGGCGTTCCTTTTTTTCGTCCGGTGGGGGACTTTTTATTTTATTTCTAAGAGGGAAATTCTAAAAGAATGTATAAAAACAATATTATTGCGAGGAGCAGGGTCTCGCTAACGTTTTTGTTACTTATCTTAGGGTTTATAGTGTGGGGTTCTCGCTTGGTAACAGTCGGACGCAGGAGAGCTAGTGGACAGTGATTCTTTTTGCTGTGCCCAAGACTGCGGTACCAAAAGCAACACTTTTAGTCGACGGAAAATACACGGAAAGAGGGACGTCCCAAACTCAGCTACTTTCTTTTGCTTCCACGAATCCTTGTACATCCAGTAATCTAAAACCAACTACAGCCACAACTGAACTTCCACAAAGAGATCTACAGTTACAACAAAAGAACGAGGTTACCAGATATCGAATGCACCCTTGTAACTCCGAACATCGGTCACTTGAAAGATACAAAAAACTAACCTGTATTGCCTCTTGCCTTGTCCCCAACCTTCAAACTGAGCAACGAACCCAACCATCAAGAATAACGACTGGTAGTTTTCAAGACTCACCTTTCAAAGCCGTAACCTCTTCTTCACTTGCTCGTCTTGTGGACAGCAAAATCGAGAGGCAACTGTAGCTAAGTTCAAAAAGGAACTTTGTTAGGTGGAAACGTGTGAGGTTGTTGTAAAAGGATCGTGCAGTTTGGGGTAGCGGTACATTTGGCTCGTCTGAATCGACCACCACAAACATCAATATGGTTAAAAGCTGACATTGCTAAAGGTGAATATATCAACACATGAAACCTTGTTTCCGCTTGTTTTCTTCCCATGGTGCCCTAATCTGGCGGTGAGAAATTTGGCGACCGGGATTGGCCGACGCCGCACTTGACTTTGGTGCCTGCCAATCACAGTCGCCCGATTTCTAGCTGACTTTTTAGCCAAGTGTACAGATTAGGGCCCTGGTGTCCTTGCATCACGACATTTAAATTCGTATGACGTCATTTAATATAATAAATTAAAAAAACTTCGTTTAATTTAATTAAAAATGGTAATCATCAAAATACAAATGTAACGTGTATGTAACGATACGTTACATTTTTAAACATTAACGGGATGAGTTCCTTTTCATAAATGAAACTTGTAACGGTAACGCGTTCCAAACATTAGAAGAAACGAGGAACGAGCATTCGTTTCTTTTTTGAGGAACGCGTACAACACTAGCAATAAATCAATATTTGGATAACCGAGTGGTGGTGTTAAGTTTGAAAAGTAGCGTACATACGATTACATTAAAAAACTAATAACGCAATTTCACAAGAACTTTTATTACACCCACAAAGCGGCGTTAAATTAGCAAGTCGTTTTCACATAAAATTGAGGGACCATCCTTATGTCGAACGTTGGTCCACAAGTCGCCTAACGAATGTTATTAACAGGACTAAGAGCTTTATGCTCCATTTTTGTCCGTTGCAGCAGTGGTGGGCCAGATGAACTGCATACGGTTCGTGTACCATATATGATATATATCATGGTTGCGTCGCCGCAATATAACAGATATTTCGTCGACATCGGCAGAATCAAAATGGTGCAGGCACAATTTTCCCGATACAACGGAAAAATCGGCAATACCCGCACGACTTTCCCGACCCGAGGCGAATATCGCCCCAATATTGTGTGCTGCCTGGGCGAGCATCTGAATCAAGTCATCACCACGTCTAGTTAAGTTCTGTCGATCGGTTGTGAAAGGAGGCTGATGCTTGATTGGTCTTAATGCGGAGCGCAAGTTGGTCTTCTTCTTCTGCAAGGGTTCTCGTGATGACAGAAGGCCGAGCTCTGATTGGTTCTGAATAAAGGATAATAGGTAGACCTCACGACAGCTTGCTTTGAGGTCTATCCACTTTCCTTCGAATCAAAGCCAATCAGAGCTCGGCTTCTTTCTGACGTCACAGCAACTCGTCCGCAAGAAGCAGACGACTTGCTCTCCGGATTTGCCGCGACATGTACCTGGCACTCCCGACATGCCATCACACCACATATGACTGACTACATCCAAGTCATTAAACAGGAATGGATTGCTGCAAGTTTTGTCAAGAACATTTGGGGATGCTACTTATGGACGAAAGCTCTCATCAAGGGCGGATTTCTCAATGCTATGCTAAACAAATAGTGAAGCATCGATTGTAATGTCGTAACCCGCGTTAACTACGCTTTTCGGTCATATCAAAGGTTCTCGTGAACTTGCGTTACCTCATATTTTACGGAATCGTTGGAGCTTCTCCTCTGTTTATGCAAGCTTTCTTTAAAAAAATAAACGATTATCAGAAGGTTTATATTAGCCTACTTCTTACAAGGTTTAGTTCGCGTGGACAAGCGAAAGTTGGAAAATGCTGGAATTTCGTCCTAGGGCTGTCGTCATATCGGAAATATTTTGTTTAACTTAATTATTCTATCATTCCGGAAATAAGCTTTTGAGGTAAGTATCTATAAACCTTTATTCTCAAGAGATAGGAATCTGTTTAACTGTGATTTCGAGTTTTCTGAAGTTCGTCAGTTGGGAATGCAAAAAAATGCTTCTTGTATGGAACATAAGATCCCTTCTACGCATCGGCCTACTTTATTTAACTGTGTGTTAAGTCAAAGCCAGCGATTACTCTGACAAGGAGCCAAGAATTAATATTATTATGCATGCAAATGACGACGGCCAAGCTTCGCATTTCAAGATAAAACTTGACACATTTCGTTTATTGTTTTCTTATGAACGGATACCGTATGAACCGACACCGTGGACGAAAAGGCGAAACTATCTAAAAATGGCCTCTTTCGTAAAACTGATGTTGAATATTGTCACTTTTAGAGTTTACTCTCGTATTCAGTGGCGTTTATCACCACGACAACTCTTTTTGATTATTACTGATAGTTTACTTGCTGAATAGGTGTATAATTCATTTCGTAAGATTGATTGCGACAAAAGTTATCATCGAAGCCTGGTTAAATATTCACAAAGGGTCCAGGTCATGGATTCGTTAGGAAAATTTATAAAAACACCAATATCTTCTATGAATATCATTGCTTGTTCAACGTAAAGTAAGAAGCCACGTAAAAAACAATTTGTTGTGCGGAAGATATCTGAGCCTGGTTAAGCTCCCAAATGCGCGACGTGACGATCGCTTCAACCCAAAATCCGACTTTGGTCCTTTAGAAAGCCAAAATATGAAAAGAAAAGAAGTATGACACAAAAGCGAGTTTCAGTTTCATGCTTGTGAAGAATTTTCACAGCATATATATTTTGTTAATTGTTCTTGAGATATGACCCCTTGTTCCTGGACGACTTGAAATAAAATCGCTCACATAATACGAGTCCTTTATGATAACTAGATAAAAGACATGTGTTTAGCCATTCCGCCCCTCCCACACGCACACCTATACACACTCAAATCTTGTCTCTATAGCTGAGTTGGTCATATTAACCAGAGTTGACTCTAGCGGCAAATTTATGCGTTTTTACATGTTACTTCGCCCTGTTTTACAACAAAACAAGTCCACGCTGTTCTCACTGAGAAAGCAAGAACAGTAGGGCTTATTATATTCATGCGCTGCCTGATTACTTCTTCGGTGTTCATAAAGAGCAACGCCGCAATCTGATTGACTCGGAATTATTGCGAAATGTGCGACAAGACAGCGGCAGCGGCGGTGCGGCTCCCTAAGAAGTAATTTGGCGCTCTCATCATTTGCATTCGCGCGCCCTATTTAGGTGTCTCACGCTCCTTATAACATGTGGAATCATATAAAAGTGCATAGATCCTCAAACTTTGGCATACAATCCCACTCGAGAATCAACAAGTGCAATGGATAAAATACCCTAGATCTTGAATTTCCGGCCAAACAGATCAAATAGCTTTTGTAGTCGATTCGAAAACGTCCACTAATATTAATTTGATGAAATGTTTCCATCACCAATAAGAGCAACTATATAAACAAGTCGATATAAATATAACCTTTGGAGTTGAAGCTGTGTATTTGTTTATAGGTGACTTCGTGGGAGTATTCTTTTTTCTTGAGAGCCACCATGAAGGTGCGTACAGCTCTCAGATCTGCGATACCGTTTTGTTATAGGTGATACGGCGCTGTACGCAAGCGCTGCACATTTTTGCTTGACAGGAGTTTGGCAAACGCTTCTGATGTAAAGTGAGCACCGCTGTCACTCACCGAGATTTTTGGGTATGCCAAACAGGTTGGACATCTTGCGTAGTGCCGTGATTGTGGATTCTGTCTCGCGTGATGCATAGTGATTGCCTCTGTTCACTTGGAGTGCGTATCAACTGCAGCCAAAATCATGGCGCCCTTTACTGAACCCGTGAAATTCAGATGAACACGTGATCAGTTCCCACGAGTCTGAGGCCAGTTAACACGAAATCTTCGCCGGTGACATCAACCTTACTTGTACACAAGTGTGAAAATTACTAGCCAGATGTTCGATCTCACTGTCGAGTCCAGGCCACCACATGATTGCACATTCGACCGATTTTATCGCTGAGGTAACTTGATGTGTCTCGTAAAGTGGTTGCAGTATCTGGTATCACGCATCCTCAAGAACGACGATTCTGTGGCCCCACGGTCATCTCCAGCCTCCTTGAAGAATACGCTTGCATACGTGAATCAGATGCTTTTTTCTCCGACGGCCAACCTTGGAGTATGTAGGCCTTTACAGTTCTAAGGACTTCAACGATCTGTGCAGCCAGTAAACGCAGCACTTTTCACGAAAGATGTGGGTCGTCGAACTGTATCAGCGAAGGAACATACTGCGGCAGCTCATTGGGCGCTTCCTCATTATTCTCTATTGGAAGTCGATTGAGTGTGTCAGTGTTCTGGTTGTCAGACCCAAGCTTGTATTTGATCGCATAGTTGCAGGCTCCTAGAGGTAAAGACCAGCGCTGGATCCGAGCTGCGGACATGGCTGGTGTTGGGCGGACCTCACGGAACAGTTCGACTAAGGGCTTGTAATCTGTCACCCAAAGTAAAGATCGCCCAACCAGATAGTAGCAAAGCTTCGACACTCCGAAGACAAACGTCAATGCGTCACGCTAGAGTTGAGAATAGTTTTTCTCGGACTTCGACAATCTCCGAGATCATATTCCAATTGGTTAGTTCGGAGCTTACAACGCGATGCGACACGCGCCATTCCGTACGGCGATGCGTCGCACTCCAGGCGTAGCGGCTTGGTGAGATCGAAGCGCGCGAGCACGAAGTCGCAGGGCCTGCTTCGACTTTTCGAACGACTCCTGCTGCTCTGCTCCAATCCACATATCCAGCGAAGATATTTGAGTAGAAGGTCAGAGCGGAACGAGCAAAGTAGCCATGTTCGGAAGATATACTTCGTGTCTCCTTCAGTCCAGATGGAGCCAATGCTACGAGCTAATGAAAGCGATTAGACAGGGCACCATCATTGTATTTGTCATGTTTCTGTACGTCTTCTTTCATCAAAGAACCAATCATAAACAAAAAAGGCACAGAGATTTTTGCTTTGACGCTGCTTGATTGGTTTCATTTGCTCGTATCGTCGGCTGCGTCTGTACTTAAGCTGCACTGCAGTGTAGAAGGTGATAAGACCGATGTACGAACGTAGTTCGCTTACGTTCTTGGGACTTCGAACTTTGATCAGTGTATTCGGGTTCTTCTCAAAAGGCTGCAGTCTGCTGCTAATATTGTGTTCCAGAAAACAAATTTCCAGCATCTAGAAGGGGCATTACTCCTTCCATAACTTGACGCCTTTTCCCGGTAACACTGGAAAG